>VZTL01070013.1:2107-41274 GCA_013400535.1 Scopus umbretta
TACAGATCTGTAATTATGTTGGACCTGCAAAAGTAATCGTCCAGCTAGTTACTAATGGGAAGTATGTCCACTTACATGCTCACAGCTTGGTGGGTAAATTCTGTGAAGATGGAGTATGCACGGTTAATGCAGGACCTAAAGATATGGTTGTAGGGTAAGTATCAACTCATTTGTAAAGCTGGGCTAAGGGAGAGACAATCAAGTGTAGACAGTGTTAGAAGCAATACAAAAACACCACTAAGAGGCAGCTAAGCGGAGCACTAGTCTTCGCGCTGTGATCTGTGTTTTGTTTGTATCTTAAATAGAAAAATAAATGGCATTTCTATTTAGCTTTGTAGAATTTGCCCTAAGCAAACTAAATAGGTTTAAGTACATAATTTTCAGTTGGAATTTGTAGAGTTTCAAGCTCTTGGTGTACAGTCCAGATTTGTATTGTGAGCCCATTCTTTAAAATGTAAGTAGTTTCGATCAAAGAGAGACTGTAAAATTACCGAAGAAAAGCTTTTGTTACCATTTTGATCAATATTTTACTTTTGCTGAAATCTGCCAATAGGAATATAGTGAAAAGAAAAGCGTTAAGAAAATAGGGTTAGTAAATTTGAAGTTAATGCGAGACACGTATAAACATGAAAATACTAAATGAGTCAAACTTTTTAAGTTTAAAGCAGTAAGATTATAGTGAAATTGTAGTTGGTCTGTTCTTGTTTAATTTAAAAGAATAATTGTTTATATCGGTATATGGAACTGAGGCTCCTGTCTACATTTTCAGGCTTAGATCAGGTTTCATGCTGGCTGTGAGTTTTAGTTCTGTGATCTCAAGAATGTCTTTGTTGGTGAAGAAGATGAAGTTTAAAAAGCTGAGAAGGTTGGGAGAGAGACATTCTTTTAAACTGTAACTTTTGATGTCCAAGCCCAGTGCACTAACTTTACCAAGCACAACAATTTAAATAGCTTTATTTGAAATGCTCCTTTTCATCTTGAAAAGTTTGGCTCATTTCCTAACCAGTCTTGTTTTTCATCAGATGTTTAGAAACAGCTTTCCTATCCCCAATTGACCCACGTGTCTTGTTTTCATAATTCCAGATCTAATTGATTTTTAAATGTGCCAGGAGATTTTTACAAAAGTAGATGTTGATTATGGAAGTTTTAATTCAAGTAGATAGCCGAAGTGTTTTGCTGAATGTCCAGAGCCTTGCTTAAACTATTTCCTTTGGAAAACGTTGCTCTGTTTTTATCTTCTTAGCTTGCTCTCCAAATCATTTTGAACAGATGGAGCTTATTCTAAGCAGTTGCTCTGCATAACAGCCACGTAGGATGACATTAATGTCATTGCCAAGACGGAGCAAGCAAAGTGTGACAACCAGATTTTCAAATGTTTTGTAAATTGCTTCCACAGTGTAATTCTGAAACCTAATAGATTACTACTTACACCATAGGAAAAGCCTGTGCACCCGGATGATTGCTGCCATATAATGGTGCATGTTTTACATGTTTTGTAAGCTTGGCTGACTTTTTCTTGCTGGAAAATTTGCCCTCAAGAATTGATAGTGCCTAAGTAAGCCCATAGAGTCCTTCCATTGACTTTGGTTGTGTTGCTGCCTCTGGTGAGAGAGAGACTGCCTGCTGCAGGTTTGGCATGAAGCATTAAGAAAATATTTCCCTCAATCAACATTTGGCAGGTTTGCAAATCTGGGAATACTTCATGTCACAAAGAAGAAAGTATTTGAAACTCTGGAAACACGCATGATAGATGCTTGCAAAAAAGGATACAACCCGGGACTCCTGGTGCATCCTGAACTTGGATACCTGCAGGCAGAAGGATGTGGAGACAGACAGCTAACTGGTATGTAGAAATGATGGCCTGGTTTTAATAGGTCTTTTACTAGAAACAGGTTTAGCTTCTGAAGGCGCAGATTCTTAGCCAGAAAAAGGCCTTGGGTAGGAAAACAGCCTGTGGTTATGTGCTTTAAGGGGTGGTGTGTTGTTGCCATGTTTTAGGGAATCTGAAAGAAAGGGTCTTTGCTGTCAACACGCACATCAGAATGGAGCAACTTCCTTCTATAGCTGCCTGTACCCACTTCTGCACCTATATTTCATTGCTGTTATTGTGTTTAATAAGCTGATAAATAGAGTCATTTTGCATTATTGCTGCAAGACATGATATCCTTAAGTAACTTGGGGACCTTCTTTTGAGAATACCTGTTTCGTTCAGCTGCATTTCATCCATATCGCTGTAAAACCTGTGGTCTACGTTGCTTTCAGGCACTGTATAGAGGCATTCAAATGTCCTTAGTGGCGGCCTTTGTCCTTTTCGCAACCTTTATAAATTGAGAGCAGAAAATAGTCATTTTCTCTATATGTCTCTTTATGATATACCTTATCTTAAATAACATCTGATGCACAAACTGCAAGATGAATGAAGTATATTGTGAATAGCTGCTCCTCTCTGCTTAAAAAGAGAAGCCAATGGATACTAAATGAAAACATTTCCTCGCTATTGGTGCCTTTTGATAGTAATGCTTGGAAAATGCGTTCTCTGTTTTGTTATGGGTCCCCTACCCCTTGTGTTAATTCATCTGTCTGCCTGTCGGTTCCAGAACGAGAAAGAGAAATTATTCGTCAGGCAGCAGTACAGCAGACTAAAGAAATGGATCTCAGTGTGGTGCGTCTTATGTTTACAGCCTTTCTCCCTGACAGTAACGGTAGTTTCACACGGAAACTTGATCCTGTTATATCAGATGCAATATATGACAGCAGTAAGTATATTTGGCTTTAATTACTTTTTTAATAAAGGAGAAGCTTTTGCAGATACAAAAATGATATGTAGATATTGCTATACGTAGACTCATTTAGCCCTGCTGCTTCCCTGTTTTTGATTAGTAACAAGTAAGTAGCCCATGGATAATTGGCCCCATATCTGTCCAAGTACACACGGTATCATTCTGGTTTTTAATAGATAGTGATGTAAGCCATAAAGGAAGATTTTATTTTGCTCTTAGCATGTTTAATCCTGCCGCTTTTATTATGACGATTTTGTAAATTCTTGTTATATTCATAAGAAGTGCTTGAATTTTGCAGTTTTCAGCTGCTTTCTATGATAAAGCCTTGTCACACAAGATGTGAGGAAAAAATTATTTTGCTTCAATCCTGTTGAGAATTTGACGTTTCAGTTTTGCTGGCCATCTGCTTGTCCTTGTTTTGTGAGACTTAGCCAGAGTTCTCAATCCATTTCCTTTAGACCTGTCAGTATTTTTTTTTATACTTCTGTTACATCCCTCTATTTGTGTTTTTTTCTAAGTGAATCTTTTCACTTCATGTTCTCCCTTGTGCTTTTCAATTATACTTACTCATCTTACCTGAACCCTTTCTGCTGCCTGAGTTTTCTTCCCTGTAGCTGTGGATTACCATGTTCCTGATAGTCATTCTGTAATGACTCAGACCATTTTTTTTTTTTCCTTTGTGCAAGTGTCATGCCTATATCATCACTTTCTAAAGACAAAATCTAGATGAAAAGTTATTAAAAGCAATAGTTCTAATATAGTTTGTTGCTTGCTATTAATTGGGTAATGTAGTGATGTAGCACAACCACTGTGCATGTATTCACTGAGAGAAAAAATGTGATGTCTGCTGTTCTTATGGCACACAACCTGCATTTTCAGGATGAGAAAACACAAATCTTTTCATCTGGGGGCTCAGGTAATTTACCAACCAGTGTCTTTAAGGAATCTTGATTTTCATTAGAAACAATTACAGGTTCCATTTGTTTTCATTACTCTATCTCACACCTGCATAATGATAGAGGGCATTTGTAAAGCAAAGAGAAGGAGGAAGACAAAGCATCAACAGAGGTAGAGCATGTATCGAGCCACACATATAGAAACAATTGAAGTTATCCAATCTTTCTGAATCTGACCATCAAAATTTTTCTGAGCTCCCAAGGTGAATTCTTGGGGGTTAGTTCCAAAAGATTTTTCTTGGCTTTTGTTTTTTCTCATACGCTTCATTGGCACCATTCAAGCCTCTTCCACAGAACAGATACAACTTGTGGTAGCATACCTGTCTATCACAGCTGCTTTTACTTATAGATGATAGTTCTGTCCTGAGGACCAATAGGCATCCATTGATGCCTCTACTAAGATCTGTGGAGGTGGGCTTTTTGATCACAGTCCGGTATGTTGGCCAAGGACTGACAATGCTTTCAAGTAAACCACAGCTTAAAGCAAAGCATTGCATATTGTATTCAAATAGTGGGATACGGGAAACAACTCTCAAGAGTGTCATCCTGTCAAGAAAGCAGGGAAGGCAAAATTATGTTTTCCTGTAATGCGCTCTTGTCATAAAGTTAGTACTAGTGCAGAGTGCTGGATGGAATTCACTGCTGTGCTACTTTACTAGTGCAGTAATTGTGCCGGAATGGCCAGGGCCTTATTTTATAGTTCACAGTTCAGTCAAAGTTTAGAGGATACAAGATTATGCCTTTCAGACGAAAAATGGTTGATTCATTCATGTTTAAAAGTTAGACAAATTTAGGTAGATTGTATTGGAGCCTTGTCCTTCCATTGTTTCTGTGTGTCGGGCTTGGGTTTTTTTGAAATCTAAAACTGTTATTGAAGGTAAGCAGTTTTTTTTAATCTTTCTTTCCGATAGAAGCTCCCAATGCCTCCAACTTAAAAATTGTAAGAATGGACAGAACAGCAGGGTGCGTAACGGGAGGGGAAGAGATTTACCTCCTCTGCGACAAGGTTCAGAAAGGTAAGAGCCTTGAGTATTGTAAGGCACACCAGGGTGTTCATCTGGAGTACACACGAAGCCTGCTGTGCTGCCATAGTATTCTTCCTTTCTGATAGTGCAGCAGGTTTGGTCGGCGCTCAGCCTTTCTGGAAGTCAGGCCAGCAGCCCGGAAAATTAATAAATCAGAATAGTCTGCTGCAAAGCAAATTCAGCTTGTGTTGCGTCCACAGAGACCATGTATTATCTTTGTTCTTCTCAAATTTCTGCCCTTGCCCATGTTCTTGCGTTTTTCTGGGTGGTATGTCTTGGGTGATGTTTGACTCCATTAACTAACACCTGCTGCAAATTGTTTGGAAGTCTCTGATTTAGTATTAAGTTCCTGATTATAAAGAGTAAGTATGAGCAATTCTCTATTGGGACAAGAACTGATGGGAACTGACTGTGTTCAGCACTGCTGCTACTAACTTCATTTTTATGTATACGCTATTGGTAGAGATTACTCGGTGTGTTCTCTCTCACATACTCATCTTGGTAATCTCTGCTCACAGCTATGAATGTGTCAGGATTGGGCAGTGTGGATTTGGATGCTTTGGTTTTGCATAGGAAGATAATGGTTAATGTGGTTGGTTGTAGTATTTGGGCTCAACTAAAAAGGAAAAAAAAACAAACAAACCAGGAGCAAGGGAAATCCTTTGTGTTTTTTGGCTATAGGTAGTATGTGGGACTCCCTGGTATAGATTGCATGGTGGAGCGGGTGCCCTGTTGTCACTTGTTTGGAATCAGTCCCTGTACATGTAGTTAAAATCACACTGACGTTTTCTGTTAAAACAGGCTGTCCTTTTTCACCTCTCTTTCTTGCAAATGTACTTCTGCCACTTAGGAAAGAGAGGGGGCTTTTAGGGACTTTGAAAAAAACTGTTTTCCTTCAGTAGTGTATATACCCTCTGCTATCAGAAGGACTGAGATGAAACAACTCTTGTGCACAAAATAAATAAATAAATGTCTGACTCAGTGGAAGCCCTGAGGTGGGGTTTCCCCTCAGCCGGATCGGGGTTTCCCCTGACCTCATTGCTCTCAGAAACCTCCTGCCTGAAGGAACTTGAGCACGCAGGACAGCAGGACTGGAAGTGGTGGTTCACAGTCTTGAGACTAGCAGGTGGTGGATCAGAGGAAGCAGTCTGTCTGCTCCAAAAGCCTGTCCTGCGTCAGTCACCCTAAGAGAGAATAGGCTTTTTTCTAGTTTTTTCTCACCAGGAGTCCTGGGGAAGGAATATCTTAGTGTGATATTTCCCAGCTTCTCCTAAAAATATAAATAAATAAATACAAAGAGAACGAAAGAAAATTTGTTTAGAGGAGCAGGAGCCAAATCTCACATTTCTGGCCCGTGCTGTATTTGGGGGTGAGGGGATCACTGCTGACATGCTGCTCGCTCACGCCCTTGCCACCTCTCTGAGCCGCAGCTCCAAAGTGGCACTCTGCCAGCAGCAAGCGGAACTTGAACTGTGGCACTTCAGGTTTTGCTACAGTTTTTTTGAACTGAAACTGTTGGAGGAGAGAGGGTGGTTTCTCCGTTTCACACTTCAAGTTCTCCCCTCCCTACATGTTTGTTCCAAATAAAGCTCCTCTGGAATGTTTTATAGCCCTAGAATAGGAAGAGGTAGTGAATCTGGTTCTCCTTTTACTGCTCAGTAAATAGAGTGCGACTTCAGTGACGTCATTAGAATTAGGCTGATCTAAAATTATGTAAAAAAAATGGGTTATTTATGATGGTTTCATAAAATGGATAAAGATAATTCCTGTATTATTCAGGTAATATTATAATCCAGCCAAAATATAACTGTGTTGATTTGTATCTGAAATAAACTTAACCAAAGGTTAAACAAACGCACAAACATCCTAAACGTTAAACAAACGCGCAAATATCCCAAAGAGTGTTTCTTTTGCTCTTCGCAGATGATATTCAAATACGTTTCTATGAAGAGGATGAGAATGGAGGTATGTGGGAAGGCTTTGGAGACTTTTCTCCTACAGATGTACATAGGCAGGTAAGTAACAGAGCATTTCTCATTTGTTAATGATTTTCTCTTCTCTGTAAACTGGCTTTATAACATAATTAGTAAATTAGGTGAAAGCATCTGTATTCCATAATAACCTCTTCTTTTGTTGGCTACTTCTTAATAATAATACAATCTTAACTGTTCTTTAAAGACTTACATTAGGCAACTAGGCAGGTTAGGAATACAGCGCGAGGAAATTGGGAGATAGGCCCGTTGCTTTAACATGCGCCAGTGTAAATTGGGATGGGATACGTAAAATGCTGTCAGAGCTCCTGTGGACACACCGAGAAAGCCACAGAATAGATGCTAAACGATGAGGGGACAAACAATGCAGTACTAACATACGTGTTGTGGTGATACTTGGAATGGCAGTTCTGTCTTTTCCAAAAGGCTTTAGGACTCAAACTCCAAGGTGCAACTGAAAACTAAAATGGAAGTTTATTGTTGTAGCAGCCTTTTGCTAAGAATTTTTGCATCCCAAGCTGTAAACCAACTCCTACAAAATAACGCAAATGTAAAAGCAAAGTTGTGTAAACCTGTTCTCCATGATAGATGTTCTTATCATTGTTTCCTTCACAGTTTGCTATTGTGTTCAAAACACCCAAGTATCGAGATGTCAATATCACAAAGCCAGCATCTGTATTTGTACAACTGCGTCGGAAATCTGATCTAGAAACAAGTGAACCAAAGCCTTTTCTTTACTATCCAGAAATCAAAGGTAATTCATTAAACCTGCTTTATAAAATGGAGACAGAAACTGCAGGGTCCCTAGGAATGTTTTTAATAAGGTAGGGCTTGTTGGATGAGGGATTTTTTTATCGTTGTTATTTTTAGAGAATAGGATATTTGCCTCCTTGTTTTGTGCAGAGCCAATACAAAAAGCGGTAGCTCTGTAATGGGTTTGTAGGTTTTTCGTTGGGACTGGTAGGCAGTAGATCCGTGAGTATTCTCCTAGTGAGGCTTACTCCCTGCAAGTTTCCTATGTGCACGCATGGCTGTCCATACAGTAGATGGCACTGTCTCTCTCTGAGTTTCTGCAAAATAAGATCTGAGGACATTTTACTGTCAGTACTTTCAGTTGAAACCTTAAACCAAAGCCTGGTTGGTATCTGGTGGAAAAAGTACGTATTTTGCAGTTTTCTTCTTTTACCATCATGCCTCACAATTTCACTGATGTTTTTGAATTTTCCAATTGCCTGCACTAATTATTATAGAATCATAGAATTATTAAGGTTGGAAAAGATCTTTGAGATCATCTAGTCCAGCCATCAACCCAACACCACCATGACTACTAAACCATGTCCCAAAGTGCCACATCCACACGTTGTTTAAACGCCTCCAGGGATGGGGACTACACCACCTCCCTGGGCAGCATGTTCCAATGCCTCACCACTCTTTCAGTAAAGACATTTTTCCTAATATCCAATCTAAACCTCCCCTGGCACAACTTGAGGNGTTAAGTAAGCCCAAGACACTTGTGAGAGCAGGGAGAGTGCTGTTTCAATCTCTTGTATCGAAATGTTTGTCGCTTAGCAAAAGTAGAATAGTTGGCATCAGAACCTGTTTCCTAAGTTGTTAGTGAAAAGAAGTTTAACTAGCAGACCTGTGCCCTTTACAATCTACATTTTAAATGTTGTGAATGGCAGCAGCAATCATGGTTTTAAGTATCAGTAATGTGAATGATATGGAAATCCTTTGAAGCCCAAGTCAGAATTGGTGTTTCATTGTACTAAGACAGTAATCTTTCTGCTTAACAGCTTATCTGTCTGCAGGTTATGCTATTAAATCCTAATCTTGCACTTTTTCAGTGCCTAGCTTAGAGCTGTATTGAAATCAATACCCTGTCAAACTCTAAAATATGTGTGCGTCGGTGGTAATGGACTAAGGACAGCGGAGGAGGGAGGAGTGGTGGTTGATGTCCAAGTGAATTACTTTATGCCTATTATAATAAAGTAGCAGAAAGCATGCATTCACAAAAACTTCCGGAGTTGCTAGAGGATTTTGTATCAGCAATGATTTCGGGAATCTCTTGCACAAGCTTTATGGAAAGCGAAGTGTACAACTGCAGAGCAAATTTGCCAGATTTGAAGCAAACCTCTTATGTGCCTCTTAATGGAATAAAATGAATTCAACGTTGTTATGTCCATTTTTGGATCCCCTACACAACCTAATCATGAAATTACCATTTAGGGACTGGATTTTTTTTTCCCCTTGTTACAAGTGTTCACACAAACTTAGACATGTGTATGTGGATTTTTCTGTTTGTTTCTCTGACTAGATTGCTCTCTAGAGTTTTCTCTCCTGGTCAGTGTGAGTATGCCTGGTGCATGCATACATACTTACAGATCATGTGTGCCTGGAAATAACACACTTATATTTGTCAGTATACTGTTTCATGTATTCAGCTGTCTTATTTGATGCACTGACTGATATGCCTGTGCATGAAATTTCTTTTTGTCATATGGCTGTTGAAAACTACTAGATTGTTTAATGAAGGAAGGATATTTTGTTCTTTCCTCAACAGTTCTACTGGATTTTAACCCGTGTAGTGTTTGTATCCCTATTTTTGTACCTCTTGTCATGACACTTTCAGTTTCCCCAGTCACTGGGATACTTCTTTTAAATCTTTGTGGTTTGCTTTCCAGGGGGGTTAAGTATCATTTTGTACTTACACTATAAAACATATAGGCTTTTTTTTTCTATTGCTGCTCAGCATGGTTTGACAGTATTATGTCCTGGCTGAAAATAAGCTATCTTTATTCCGGTGGCTTTTCTGATATTTTAAGTAAATCATTTCAAGCAAATGTTGTTTTCACCATTTTTTGCCAGCCTTACCCTTAAACAAAAGTTCAAAGGGCACTGCAGGTACTCTGCACTGTTGGAAATCAAAGCGCCTTGTGATTTCCTGACCCTTTGAGAAGGGTCCATTTCCAAAGTAGATTTGCTTAGTAGAAGAGCCTGTGCTTATATTCACCAAAGGCAAATTTTCTTCAACAAGTTTGTGGTTCGGTGCACTTGTGCTGGTTTATGACTTGGCTTAGACATAGAAGAATTTTGGGACCACTGATTTCCGGGGCTCTAATTACATGAGACACTTGAGAAGGAAGCTCTGAGCCCCCTAAGACATCTCTGTGTATTTCCCTTCCAGTCTGATCACAAGGCACCTGACATAACCCAAGAGACCATGTGGGCCTGAGCGATGCTGTTGGTCTGGTGGGGGACTTGGCACTCATTTGTTTCTCACAGGAATTCTCACTGCTCCATTACATACAAAGTTGTTCTGTTATTTGGAGCCAGGAGAGAGTTGACTCTTCTACAGCACTCTGCATTTTCCTTTATAAACTAGTAAACTTTAGTAATTCTTTCTGTATGCACATCCTGTTCTGTGTGTGGCCACCAGTAAGAGTGACTCCTTATCCTGTCTATTCCTTCTATCCTAGATAAAGAAGAAGTGCAAAGGAAACGACAGAAGCTCATGCCAAACTTCTCTGATGGCTATGGTGGAGGCAGTGGTGCAGGAGGCGGTGGCATGTATGGAGGGGGAGGTGGCGGTGCTGGCTCTGGTAAGGCAGCACTTTTGGGTGAAGAGGGGAAGGGGTTCTACTTTGAGAGCAGGACAGATGTTTGTTCTGATTTTTAAAAGGTGATGAGGATTTTGTCTCCTGGGTAGATAAGGTAGACTTGAGTCTCCTGTCTTTGTACCAGTGTTACTCATTTCAGTCAAGCATCTCCTTGTTTTCTAAATATTTCTTCAGCTCATTTGCCCTCCTACTTGGATGTAAGGCTCATGGTGACTGGTCTTTTTCGCCTCTTCCTTGAAGCGTTATGTCACAGATAACACCTTTCTAGTTGAGCGAGTTTGAGTTAGGAATTCATCATACCTTAGCTTTGTTGCTTCCTAGGGCCTCGAAGGTACTGAAATTCATGAGACAGCTCAGCTAAGTACCATCTTGGAAGCTTAAAATTAAACAGGTTCTTAATTATTTCTGGGACCAGGAGTGGAATTGACAAATTAACCCTGTTGGTGCAAAGAACTATTAAAAAAATTGAGATAATATTTAGTAAATTTTCTACTGTGCTCTCTATCTTTTGAAGCCAGAGCATATCTGAGATGCAGGATCGTAAGAGCATTGCTTTGATTCCTGCAGCAGAGCATTAAAAACCTGTAGATCAGCAAATGTCATCTGAACCACAATACCTTTGCAACCCCTTTTTTTAGAGCAGGGGACAGAGCAGCAATTTTCAAATTGTTACATGCATTGCTAGCAGCACGTCTATAACATAACACAACACCAGAGTCCAAATCTGTTGTAGTTGCAAAGATTCAAAAGCATAGGGGTAGCTTATGAAGTCTCGGTTGAGTTTTAGATGAAGCATACTAGTGATAATACATTTGTGTGGCCTTATGGATGTTGGGATAGAGAGTGTCGCTAGCCAACCATCTAGAATTTCTTTGGATTTTTGAAGGGGTGAGGAAGAGTTCACCTTCAGTCTGGAAAATTTATTTTAATCGGATGTAATAAAGCAGAAGGTACATAGAAAACTGAATTTCAGATCTTTAGGTTCGGTGTTCTTCCAGATGGTGTTTTCATTGCTTTACGATGTAATTCTATTAATTCTTCATCTTTTTCCCTTTCTTTAGGGTTCAGTTATCCTTCATATGGATACTCTGCTTTTGGAGGGATGCATTTCCACCCTGGCACAACAAAGTCCAATGCCGGAATGAAACATGGTAACAGTAAAAATGTTGTCCTTGCAACAGTTGAATTGAGTTTGACCATCTTTATTTTTTTCTACAGTACAAGCTGAAGTGTCATGCAGGTCTAGCTAAATGTTCTGGGGAGGGAGGGCTATTTCCCCACACACACACACAATCGGTCTCTCTTCTAGAATCTCTGGCAGCAGAGGGCTTTGTGTAGGTTATACTGCCCTACTTCTCTTTAATTCTCTCCAAGTCTACCTTAAAAGCTGTGCGCATGTTCCTTTTTACTGCTAACTCCCAAGAAGCAGTCACCAAAACCCCTCTGTGTGCTTCTGTATTCAGTGTATGTTTCGAGCAACAGCCCTTTCACTTTCTTGAACATGCTGATTACAGGTGACTCAAGGACTAGACCAGAGAAGGGGTATCTTCCTTTGTTGCCACAGTCTGGTACTACGCAGTAGCCCGGAGAAATAACAAAAGTCAATGGAAAAGATTAAGTTAATAAGAGCAGCATTCTTGGCTTCCTAAAATAGGAAAGTAATTTCAAATCTACATGTTGAATACTCTCTAGTTATTTCCAAAGTCTAAGGGATGATTTTGCTGTCAGAAAAACAAAAGTAAATCTCTAATTCTGGTAGATTTCCTGGGAATACTTCAGACTTGCATTCTTGTACCATAAAAAGAGAAATCTATCTGTTATATATAAAAGTTTATCCTTAAAGCAGAGGCTGCCAAAACCATCGCTTTAGAGCAAGTTCCATTGCTGTGTCTGTCCATGTGTGTTGGCATCTGGAATATTATGATTCATGAGTGTTTAGTGATAACACCTATGTCAAAGTAAATTTTTGTGTTGGGTTCTTTAGGGTTTGGTTATGGCTAGTTGAGCTTTATTGCTTTCATAAAAAAAGTAACATAATGGTTCTGATTTTTGTTTGAAGGACTATCAGATACCACAGCTGAACAAGATGGGAAGATCTCTGATAAACAAAGCGTCAAATGGGACATGAAACACGATGTGAAAGTGGAAACTATGGAGAGGAATGAGTGCAGAACCTCTGGTCATAATGAGCAGGAGGAGGAGGAAGATGCTTCTTCCTGTAAAACTGAAGTAAATGAAGCAGATTGCAGGTGGCAGGGTAAGTGAACAAGTAAATGAATTTAAGGTAGACCAAACTGCAGTATGAGCAAAGCTGGTGTGAAAGGCCTGGAAACTCCACAAACATCTGCTTGCTGTTTTCAAAATATGATGACGCCTCCTGGAGGAAACAGGAGGGATTCAGTTCCCCCATATCTAAGCTCCCTCCCTAAACATAATGCTGTAGATAATCTTCCACCTTTGTACTGCCACTGGGCAACGGAACTTCTCCTTGTCATGCAAGGAGATAGCTTAGCCTGCTGGGCACATCTAACACTACTATATAATAAACCTATTATGAGGAACACTGAAAACAGTGAAGGTACATGGAATACAATTCAGCAGTTGACTTGGCTTTTGCTACTTGATAGGCTTTAATGAATGGATGAGTAAATCCTGGGTATTCTCTCCCTATGCGTGCTTTAAATGACACAGTCTGTTTTACTTGTTTGCTGTTAGTAATTTCTAACCTTACAAGGTTTTATAGAAACATGAAACTGTTCAAAATACAGGTTGGTTTCAGATGGTACTGCTTCCCAGAATGACAACTGTGGTTTGAAAGTTCATCTGTTTCATTTTCACTAGTTCCTTGCTGATATAGAACCACAAAGGTATTGACAGAGCAGCTAGGGTGACTTTTTTTTCCACCAGTGAGTTTCTTTCCTCCCCTTTCTCCCTTTTGCCTCCCCACCATGACAAATTCTGCTTTTTGAAATCTTAGTCGTTGTACTTTTTATAAATCTAAAATCAGGATACTACAAATACTAAGCATTGTAAACACTGCAATGTTTTAAACAGGTGAACAGATTCTCTGTTCTGCTGCTGTAAAGCAGGAGAGACTGCACGGTTCCAGTCGGAGAGGGGGCACAGAACCCTGTGTTTATTCCATAGCTTTTCTGTGCAATAACTGACAGGTTACTCAGGCTTCTTGTGCCTCAGTTTCCTCATCTAAACTACTTGGAACTGCATGGGAGGTTCTTTTAAGTGTTCTGTGGACAAGAGTCCTTAGATGTCGCTTGCAGCTAAGCGAATCCAAGTTCCTGCTCCTTTTGTCTCATTACACACAAGAGCACATCAACGCAATTAATTCGGTGCCACTTGTACTAAAGGTAGCTTCTGGAGTTGGACTGTTCTCAGGATTCCTGCTGCCTGAATGCTCGGCATGCACCTAGTTTTTTCTTCCAAGGGACTCATTCCCTCTATCCCTACCTCTCAGGAGTAATTAGCAACCTGTCTTAGTGAATCAGTAAATAATGCTTGGTGGTCTGCACTTCGTATTTCTTTGGCAGCACAAATGCCTGTCAAGAGAAGGTGGTGTTGCAAGGAAGATAACCGAACTGATGAAGACAAAACTTTGTGTTGCAGATGGTCTGTTCCTGGAGAAGGCCATGCAACTTGCCAAGCGTCACTGCAATGCTCTCTTTGATTATGCTGTAACTGGAGATGTGAAGATGCTGTTGGCTGTTCAGCGCCATCTCACTGTTGTCCAGGATGATAATGGAGACAAGTAAGTCGGCCTATGCTTACTGGGTTGAAAGTCATGTTTGTGATAGCAGAATGGTGTGGTCAATTTGTTCTGTCCCTTGCGGGTGCCAGTCATGGATTGCCACTCTGCTCTAATCAAACACCATTCTCCTTTGTGCTGTTCGGGAGAGGTGCAGCTGCAATTTAGACATTTTTGTTGCCTTTGCAGAAGTCACACCACAAAGTTAACTGATCCAATGCCTCTCAGAAACTAATCTGGTCATTGAGGGTACGTTGAGCATGTTGTGAGTTTGTTTGCCTTTTTTTACTTAGAATCTTGACTTAGCATGAAGTGCTATACTTGCTTCATGATACCCAGTTGATGGGGATACCCAGTTTTGTGCTGAAGGAGAGTGCCCTGCTTTTTATTCCATGCAAGTCCTTAAGACTTCATAGGAAGCTTTAAGTTACAGATGCACCAGGAGATGTAGAAATAATAACTGGAGGGTCCATGCTGCTTTTCTCCCACTGACAACCAAGTTCTTCCCAGAGGACGGTATTTTGCTCTTGCTGACATCTGTACTTTAATGTTGTCTTCCAAGAGATTGCATGGATGTTTGTGGCAGACTTGGCTGCTAATCAGTCCTTTAATAATGTGAGCTGGAGTAGAAATCCATTTTGTTCCTCTACAGCTATGCAGGTTCTGTGGAACTCGGTGAAATACAGTGAGGAACTAATGATTAGTAGTTATTTCAAAGCAAATTCAGGGGAAGTGGCTCTGAAGACATGCAAAGATAATCTCTTCAATAAGCAAGTGACATTATCACATCCTCACTTTTTAGCTGGCAGACTTTGGGCAGGCCCTGTGCATTCATTTATGTTTCATTAAATTGCAGTATTTTGTACAGCAGAAGCCATATGAGCCTTAAGGTGTCCAGCTAGATGTAAAATTACAAGTGACTGAGACATGCTATCCCACTGTTCAATTACTCTGTGAGAGGTTACTGCTTTCACTCCACTTTCAATGAAAATAGGTCTCAGATTACTGATACAGGACTGCAAAATCAGTGACAGCTACTTTACTTGCTTTGCTTTCCAGCTGGCAACCTAATGTCTGCTTTGAGGACAGGAATATGAATGTGGCAGGAGCTTGCAACAAAATCTGCTCGCACTTTGGACAATACAGCTTCTGTGTTTTTAAAAACAAAAACCAAAGCAAAACAAAAAAAAACAAATGGGGGAGAAGTGTGTTGAGCAAGTAGGACCTGCATTTAGATATCAGTAAGGTGCCTGTTAGATTTAGACTTGCAGGGCATTTCAACAAAGTCAAAACACTCCTCGGAATGATAGTAAATGGTTGTTTTCTTCCTGGATCAAGAAATACCTGCAAGTATGTGAGGCCCAAGCTCATGTTGCCTTTCTCCTGTGAGCATGCAATACATCTGAATTACTCTGCAGCTTTTTAACAAAACAAAGTTTTGGTGACTATCTTCCAGCTCTCTCGCAGGAGCGGTTTTAAAAACAAAAAAAAATCATAAACAATTTCCCTATCAATTTCCCTAATTTTCACTTTAATCATTAAAATTATATGGTGAAAACTATAAAATTTTTGCTTAAGCCTTTGAAGTAATGTTGCTGTCAAGAATTTTGCTCACCTTTCTTTCATCAAAGTAGTATGTAGGGAATGAAAATACCTTCAATGGGACGTGTGTTGTGTTTTATGGCTTTGAGACAAAAGACCATATATTGACATTTTTTGTATATTGACAAACTATTGTATATTGTCAGTGGGCACTCAGTAACACCGGCTGTTACTGCATTTATACCAGTACCACTGCTCTCCAGAATCCTGACACAGCGGTGCTGAAATCCATTTTTTGGATGTAGGACTGTTTAAGAATAGTGGAATTGAGTGCCCTTTCGTGGTCTAGTCAGCGTGTCTTTACAGCATCACTTGTAGTGGCGGGGTAAAATTAAGACACTTGCTACAGGAAAGAGAACTGAAGGCAGTAGAAGACAAATTGGTTTCTGAAGTGAGATTTGGAAATAAAATGCCAGCATGATAGAGCATAATACGAAGCATCTACCAGAGAGCAGAGGACCAGCTCTTGTATGGTAGTGGTGGGACTGACTGAACAGCACAGGAGAGTTGAAGGAGGGAAAGTGCCATGGTGCTGCTTATGGCAGTCTCCGGAACCAATAAAACGGGCTCCCTTTGAGGATGAGTTGGTTTAGAAATCATATTTTTTTCCCCTTTTTAAAACTCTGGTTTTGAGTGCTCTCAGTCTCAATTTCAAGATGACTCAATGCTCCAAATGGCAAGGAACTTCTTTTTATTTTTCTGATGGAAGTGTAGATCTGAGTATATTCAGGTACTTCTGGAGCAGCATAACAAACACACCGCATATCCTATGTTGATATTGTGTGTCAGCAGCAATATGCTAAAAAGATGAGTCTAGATGCATCTGTTAAGGAAGAGCTTGGCAAGAAACTGTTTCGTAACAAAGGGCATGACTTTGAAATGAAGTTTCACAGGGAGCAAGACAAATCGAGCTCTGTTGGAGAGGGGTGATGGGATTCACCTGCTTTTTTCCTGGTGTCATTTTGCAAGTACGGCTGCTCTGGGTGGTGGTAAAGGACCTGGCTCTAGAGGAGAGCATGGGAAAGGCCGTTGCATTAACCTGGTGGAAGCGGTGCAGTGTCTTGCTGTGCAGAGTCACTCATGTCCCAAAATAGGTTTTTCCTTTGGCATGACGTCTCTGGCCACGGCTGCAAATCCTGTGGCTCTTAGTCACTGGGCCCAAGTCCTCATCTGTTTGAAAAGGAAGAAAAGAAAAGAAAATACCACAGATCTGGGGAAACCCCCAAGGGAAAGTCTGCTTTGGTGGCAGAGGCCTGTGGAAATTCTGAAGGAAGGTTTTGACAGTAAGAAGTGTTTGTGTGCTGCATAATTCAAAACATGAAAAAAACCAAAACAGCGAAGAATCTGGGTATTTCAAACAAATTCTGAAACAATTCTTTTGTGATACAAAGTTTGCCTTTATTAGACTTATTAAATAATGCTCAGGACCAGCAAAAGCCATCCCGTCTGTTTTTATGATTGAAGGGTTAAACACAGTTATCTTCTGACTAGCTTTTTTTAACGTTGAGATTCATTTTAGGTGCTGATATTTAGTGCTGGAATCATGACCTCTAATAGTCAAGTGTTTGTATCGGTTAGAATTCAATCAGGTCTACAGCAAAACCTTCAATTTTTTAGAGTGAGTTTGAAAATAATGTGCATTTGTTAATTGTTTTTTGTTTGTTTCAGTGTCCTTCATTTAGCAATTATCCACCTTCATACTGAGCTGGTGAAAAACCTCTTGCAAGTGATACCTGATTTGAATTATAATGACATCATTAACATGAGAAACGACCTTTATCAGGTATGCTGTTGTGGTGGTCTAAGTGTTGATTGTTCAGCCAGCAAAAAAGAAATTGCACAACTTACCATCTGTCTTATTTTATTTCTGTTTGTTGGAATGAGCCCAGATCAGACTGTATGCAAACAAGTTTAGAACACAATGACGTAAGGTGGTGGAGGAGCAAGGGCGTGTTTTCACTGTTTTAGTTCATCCTCTCGATGTCAACAGAAACATCTCCATGGGTTAATCGTAGAATAGGCCAAAATACTACATTCTTCAGTTCATGTCTTATTATTTGGCTTCTCAGTTATTAAACTGGTGGTATGGATTACAGGGTGCCAGCTCTGGGCTCTTTTGACCTTTCTAACCTAGGATAACTCGGGATCATGAGTCAGTTGCTGTGTCATCAGTTATCTGTAAGCATGTGGAAGCTGTAACAAACTATGCCCTTCCTACAGCCCAGATGGCATTTGGGCTTATCACACGAGCACCAAAATTTCTCTTTCATTTCTAGATTCACATTATAGCAAAAACAACCACCCCCCATCCCCATGTTTTTTACCTAGAAGGAAAAGACCTCTTAACTGCCAGGCACAATTCTGTCTCCTCAACTTCATCTGTGACAGAGTCTGAGGTTTTTGATTGTAACTCAGATAGGCTTTAAAAAGAACTGTGGAAACCTGCCTGGAAAAGAGTATCTTTTCAACTGTGCCCGCCATTTGGTTGTACCGTAGGCAGCCGGCTGGATGTCACATGGCAGCACTCTGACATTTGTGTCGTTTCTTCTGCTGTGAAGAATAAAGGCAGGATTTTATTCTACCGAGATAGTCCCAGAGGGCTTATTTTGACTTTTTTGTTCTCTTTCGCAATTCATTTTTATGCTCGCATAAAGCAAGTTTGAAATGCGGAGGCTGATGAAAGCAAGCAGAAGATTCTGAATTTAATTCTGTGCCCTCTGTTTAACAGAAACAGGAAGCAAAGCAGTGTTCCATACAAGAAATAAATCTCTACTACCAGGACCTTCCTACCTTCTACTTAAACCTTAAGCCAGTGGTGGGAGGCAATGTAGGCTTGGGCTAGAATTTTCCTTCTGTACAGGTACTCTGGCAGCTGAATCATATGTGTACCCTATAGATTCGGTAATTAAATGCAGATATGTTGACAAATGTATTGACAAACGCAAGCTTATTGTACAGAGCTGGAATTAGTCTTTTTTTTTATAGTCCTCTGTTAATATAAGGCTAATGATACGGAGCTGGTATCTTGTGGAATTTTTAGATTATTTTAGTGTCGGAAATATGATTTCTGAAACCTTACTGGAATACCTTACTGTTTAAATACATACGTGTCTGAGTATGTTCTACACGATGCTGTTCACTGGCAAAAGCGTCAAGCATGCAGCATACACTTGGCCTTTGAAAATACTGGAAACGTCTTGGCCTGAGAGCCTCTCATAGAATCATTAAGGTTGGACAAGATCTCTGAGATCATCCAGTCCAACCGTCAACCCAACACCACCATGACTACTAAACCATGTCCCAAAGTGCCACATCTACACGTTTTTTGAACACCTCCAGGGATGGGGACTACACCGCCTCCCTGGGCAGCCAGTTCCAATGCCTCACCACTCTTTCAGTAAAGACATTTTTCCTAATATCCAATCTAAACCTCCCCTGGCACAACTTGAGGCCATTACCCCTCCTGTCGCTGGTTACTTGGGCAAAAAGACCAACACCCTCCTCACTACACCCTCCTTTCAGGAAGTTGTAGAGAGCGATAAGGTCTCCCCTCAGCCTCCTCTTCTCCAGGCTAAACAACCCCAGTTCCCTCAGCCGCTCCTCATAAGACTTGTTCTCCAGACCCTTCACCAGCTTCGTTGCCCTTCTCTGGACACGCTCCAGCACCTTGATGTCCTTCTTGTGGTGAGGGGCCCAAAACTGAACACAGTATTTGAGGTGCGGCCTCACCAGTGCCGAGTGCAGGGGCACGGTCACTTCCCTCCCGGTGCTGCATGTGTCTTTGCACAAAGATGGAGAAGGTACAAATAGAATCAGGTAGCTAGACACACGCTGCATAAACACACAGTTGTTCTGCACTTTGACAAATGCACAGAACAGGAAGATCCTCTTCTTTTCTGTGCAGAGTCATTTTGTGGGATAAGGAAATCCTAAGCCCCTGGCTGCAAACCCCCTATTCAGGAGCAAAAGTAGACCATAGTTTGGTGCCATAGGCAGGTCTGAGCAGGCCCTGGGAAGTGCGGGTGCTCCCTCTGCAGCATGAACTTTGCTATGGGGCAGCTGGAAGCAGGGTTACAGTGTCCGGGGGGGGCACAGGGATCATCGCATTTCCCCGAGTCCCTTGCACGGAAACGCTCAAATAGCCAGCTCAGTGCCCTGGCTTATAAGAGTAGGCAAGACCTTTGTTGCTCCCGAAGTCCAACTGCTGACACTGGCACGGCAGCTTTTATTTCCAGTGTTTCCAGGAGCCCCATTTGTAGTATGCAGTAGGAAAAAATGTACACACACACAGGCTTTTCATTTCTGTTAGCTTTGAAGTGGAGTAACGTCTTCACGCACTGGGAGCTTTTATGGGTTTAAAATATTTCTGTTGGAGTGATGTAGCTGTTGCTTACCTTCTCGTGCCTTGCTTCTGTCACTTCTAGACCCCCTTGCACCTGGCAGTGATCACAAAGCAGGCAGAGGTGGTAGAAGACTTGCTGAAGGCTGGAGCGGATGTCAGCATTCTGGATCGCCATGGTAATTCTGTCTTGCATTTAGCTGCTATGCAAGGAGACGACAAGATTTTGAGTCTACTCCTCAAGCATAAGAAGATACCTCCAATGGTCGACCTTTCCAATGGCGAAGGTATGGAAAGACAATGGCTGTATTTTACACTTACCTACGGGACAAGCAAACCTCAATTCCTGCCAACACGATGGTTTTACACAGGTAGATACAGACCTTGGAAATGGCATCTTTCCCCATGTTGCAGGTGCTCCCCTTGGCTTTTACGTGCCTGCAGTCACAGATGAGAGAGCACAGACACACGTAGGTTTTCTGGTTTTGCAGAACTTAAAGATTGGTAATGGCCACGTGACACAGTATGAATTTGAATTTTTGTTACTGTATATTCTTTTTAATCTCACAAAACTTCAAGCACTGTGTCCTTCCTGACATACCTTACGCAACCACTGGTTTTAAAGAAAATCCCTCTCAGAAGAAAATGTTTCCTACTCTCTAGTGAATGAAATCCCCTCAAAAATAATTTCTGGCCCAGTGCCAAGTTTCATATCTGGTACTTTGTGACCGTACAGAATTAGAGCCTATAAAATAACCACAAAGACACAGTTTCCCATTTTTCAGCGGCACAGGTCATTTGAATTTAGTACTCCTGCTCTAGTGGATTGTAAAATGTCTGACCTAAAAAGGGCATTATGGGAATCAAAAAACTGTATTAAGTTCCTCAGAGAAAGGGGCTTTTCTCTTTGGTTGGTTTGAGGGTGGTTGTTCTTTAAATGCAAGGCTTTATTACTCTCTTTTTGAGCTGGTACGGGCAATCTTGAGGTGATAGGGCAGTATGACCTTACAGGAGGGTGCTCCTAGAAATACCAGTTGCTCCCCAGAATGTTTCTAGAAGAGATGGGGCCAGCACAGGGCACCTGTTTGTTTTGTACCAAGATGCAGATTTTCTTTTTAAGGCTACTCTCCTTTGAGGCAAAGAGATGCTCTAGGTGAGCTCTTTAGTTCCTGCCTTCTTTTCCACCTTGTAATTTGCTGATTTCCCCCCATGCACGGCTTTGACTTGCCATCAATAACACAACTGGTTCCAAGTTATGCACAAAGAATATTTTTATTAACACCACCTTTTAGTGTATATGCAGGCAAAACAAGTCAACTTGTGCTCAGATAACTACAGTAACTCTCACACACTTTACAATTCTCATAGATGCGGCCACTTCAAAACTCACCACTCTGCCATTTCCGTATTTTTCAAATATTAATGCACATGACGGATGGGTTTTGTTTTGTGTAGGTCTCGGTGCAATTCACATGGTGGTGATGGCAAATAGCATGTCCTGCCTCAAACAGCTGATTGCTGCTGGAGTGAACGTCAATGCTCAGGAACAAAAATCTGGACGAACTGCCTTGCATTTAGCTGTTGAACAGGAGAACATCCCTTTGACAGGCTGCCTTTTGCTTGAGGTAAGGGCAGAATTTCTTTCTCCCGGGTCTTTTCGCTTACGTGTTTTAAAAACTCTTGAAAATCCTTAAGTGCTTCAGAGGAACAGAGGTAAAGGGTTTTCCCTGTTTATTGACTTGATTCCTTAAATTGGTATAATGGCAAAGTTATTGCAAATGTTATTCATTAGTACTTGTTCAGCACTGCTGGTGAACCTTTTGCCCAAGTTGAGGAATTCACAATTTGTGACCCTGACCTGACCACATATGCCATGTTTAATTTGCACCAATACCGGCAGCCAATGAAACTATGCACGAAGAAGTTAATCGCCTCATCTCTGTGAGGTGGAATGTGTATGCAGATGCGCATAGAGAGAGAGTTGTGCGTATCTATAAATATTTGTCTCCTCTCTTTTAACGCCTTGATCCTGGCATGCTTAGTTCCACGCGCCCACAGCTGGCCGCGGTAGCCCTCCTCGGTATCCGTGTACGAATGGGCCACCAGCCTGCCTGCTCTCCTGAAGAGCAGCAGGAAGGCAGACTCCCGCGCACAGCAGTTCAGGCTCCAAACGCCACATGTAATTGGATGGCAGAACAATTCCAGGGGATGCGAAGTGGCTTTTATCTACCTGACCTCTTTGGGTTTATACACTGTGTCTCCTGCTGTTAACACTGGAGCACGCAACCACCATCTGTTCCTGCAGGCAGGCAGTTGTAGTTGACTTTCTAGTTCCTTCTTTTCGGACAACGATTAAAGTTTTCATGCAAACAGATGTGGAATGATGCTTGTTTGCACAGTAGCAATGTTTATGCAGACATGAGTCTCTGCAGCTGTCTAGTAGCACTTTTCTTTTTGTCATTCCATAAAAACTTAGAGTAATGCAGATGTGGACAGCACTACATATGATGGGACAACTGCTCTTCACATAGCAGCTGGAAGGGGCTCTACAAAATTGGCAGCAGTCCTCAAAGTAGCAGGTATGAAAACGGGCATTTGCAGGAGGGCTTTCTTTCACAGTGGCAATTCGGGTTAGAAGGTCACAAGCAGAAGACAATGTGCCAGTGAACTTGCGTAGTGAGCAGAAGAAATCGGAGGTTAAAAGCACGAAGGTTTGTTTTTTCCTTAGGAAAGGCCTACTTTCAGGTGTTGTGCTAGTCTTTAGCACCATCTAATGGCTAAAAAAGCTAATTATGTTAGTCAAGGAAAAAGTCTCTTGAACACTCTCGGAATTTTTTTGAGTATTTCTTTTGTAGGTTTTTTTATAGCTGAAGAAGCAGAGAAGAGACCTCATTTTACATACTTGGGATAAGTGTTGGACTGCTTTAAAAATAAAAAAAAAACAAAGATCACTGAAATATGAGCTTGTTAGTGTCTCCTATTTCATATAAATGTGGAATAGTTAGTTTTGAATATTTATTGAAACATTTCTTCAGTTGTATTTAGACCCTTAATACCCGATTTTTCTCCTTTGAAGCAGAAATCCAAGCCTCCCATTGCTCTGGCTGGGTGCTTGCTCTTTTAATAATACCCATGCTTTCTCTGCACTATGAGAAGCACTGCCACACCATCACTTCATCACGTACGTGCTACACTGTGCAGGCCAAGAATGGGACTGGAAGTCAGTTTGTATAATCATGGCCCTTTCTTTACGCCCCAGCTTTCTGCTTGTCACTTTTTCCGCCTTTATAATTATACAGGGATGCGACTGCATTTAACTTCAGTTGATAAAGTTATTTGCCAGCTGACTTAATATAAAATGTCACTTAGCTTGAGTAGCTAAATTAGCAGCTTTGCCATTCAGAACTTAGAATAAATATTGTCGAAAAGCAACTTGAAGCCTTTCCTTAGGATTTTTTTTGCACACTTGTTTGCCAGGTGCAAATCCTCACATTGAGAACTTTGAGCCGTTGTTTGATCTTGATGATGTGAAAGATGATGAAGATGACGATGAAGGAATTGTGCCTGGAACGACACCACTAGATATGGCGGCTAACTGTGAGGTACGTGGCCTGGCTTTTTAATAATAAATGATAGTTCATCCCATTTACAGATGGAAATTTGGGCTTGATACAATATTACTGAGACTTGCGAGATACGGGACACTAACCAGGTTTCTGCTAAATACTGACTTCAGTGTATTCTCTTTAGGTGTATGACATATTAAATGGCAAACCCTATAAGTCAGCAGTGGTTTTGGAGGACTTACTGACACAAGGTAACATCTACAAAGACGACTTGACAATATCCCTCTAGTAATTGAGTGCTGAAAGTGTTCTTGCAGAAGACGTTGCAATAGCAAGGAGCACTAGGTCATAACTGAAATGGGGAGGGAGAAGAGGTACCCTCCCACCAGCTCGTTCTGAGAATGAGCATGACTCTGTTGGGAGGTGGGTCACAAGGACACAAAGGAATACGCGTTCACCATTACGGCAATACATGAGTAAACACTGGGATGGATGGGCACTCTTTAATTTGGCTTTGTTTCTGCTTAGAAACAAACTGGTGTGTGATTTGTGTAAATGACAAACTAACATACTTTTCTCTTCCCCAGGACATTTGAGAGTGCTGAATGAAAGTTCCAAGATGCAGCTTTACAAACTATTGGAAGTGCCTGATCCAAACAAAAACTGGTCCACTCTAGCACAAAAACTGGGTCTTGGCATACTTAATAATGCCTTCAGGTTGAGCCCTTCCCCATCAAAAACTCTGCTAGATAACTATGAGGTAACGTGGCTGTAACAAGTCATAAAGAGCACAGAGGTGTAGAGAAGGTTGTCTTCCTGCACAGTGAGACAGTGCAGCCCTTTGGTTTTAGCTAGCCTGGGTGATGGTGAGCATCTGGCATCTTCTCTCTTAGGTTTCTGGTGGTACAATTCAAGAACTGATCGCTGCTTTGAGACAGATGGATTACACAGAAGCCATCGAGATCATTCAGAAAGCACTGTCCGTCTCGCAAAGCCCATCTCACCAGGAGGACAATACGGCAAAAGCTCTTCCATCATTGTCGCCACCCACCTTTGCAAATGGAGAGACAGGTAGAACTGACAGCAAATCACCAAAACGTGTTTTCAGTTCTCCCCCGCACCCCTTGGACTGCTGGTAGATTGCATAGTTCCCCACACACAATGCCCAAGACGCTTACCTGTCTCAGAACTGTTCTACTGCAGCAGGACTTTCTCTTCGTAGGCATTTGCTAGGCCTAGAAGAGAGGGGAAAAGTGGACCATTTGAATTGGTAGCCCTGCATCACAGTATTGATTATACTGGCTCCCTTTTCTAAAACCAGACATCTGCCAGTTACTGATGGCAACTCCTTGGATGTACTGGGGATAAGTTTCCGAAGCTAAACTAGGAATGATGTCCCAGGCCTGTACAAGTGCCATTACTTTTTAACTTCTCCCCCTGGCGCCCCTTCGTATTTGGATAAACAAAAACGTTTTAGGTTCTTAAACTTCTCAGCAAGACTTGGCTATTAAATTTCTCCTACCACAATGTGTGGCGCTCTACAACGGCCCAGCATTCTGTAGGCAGAGAAATCAGGGCTGGTTTAGATCACAGGGGACCTCCAGCAGCCTTGCTGTCCGACTGCCTCCTCAGAGCAGGGCCAGTTTAACATTACGTGAGGCTGCCTGTGTTGTGTCTAGTTGAGTTTGGAGCGTCTCCAACAGTGGAGGTCCTATGGTGTTTTTGGTAAGGGGACTCGACTAGTGGAGAAAGAGAAGTTGCGAGAAGGCGGTAAGTCATCAGGGATGTTCAGTCACTGCCTGGCCACGTTAAGTAACAAAAACTTTTTTTTCCTGATGCTCTGTTCAAACACCAGCAGTGCTGCCAGCACCCTGATGTGGAAATGTACACCCTATGTGAAAATACTGTAGATAGTTCTGGAAAGGAAAAAGAAACAACACAGTAACTCCATCCTGGTCTAACACTGCCGGTTTACTCACTATAGAAAATGGTTTGAACCTTCACGCCTATCCAAAAATGTGCTTGTACACATATTGCCCCTTTAGATTAATCTTGAAGGGTAAGAGGGGTTCTGCTGCTTTGCGACATGAGTGGACTGCATCACATCATGTATTGTAAGATAGTTGTTCAGAAAAATAACACTGAACTCTAATATGGTGACCACTGTTGTAGTCATGCTGAGCCCCCGTCGTACCTTCAGCTCAGATACGGTTCTCTTTTAGTCAGGCGCTCCTTTTGTGGATCTTGCGTGGATGACAGCTACTGCTGACTTCTTCATATTTCAGTCTCGCTTACTGGATGAACATTGGTTGGGTGTTTGTCTCAGAAAGCAATCTGTAAGTGAAATAACATGAGGCAGCTTCAGGCGCCTCGTCCTGGGGCCGTATACTTGCACAGAGTCTGGGAATCTGAGAACCAGGAACCTTTTGCCCTGCTGCGGCGATGTTCGGGCAGAGTCCTGACTGCTGCGGTGACAGCGTTAGTGTCAGCCGAGCACCGGGCTTCTCATCCCATGCCGGCGCCAACTGCAGTTGATCTCTGCCAGCAGTGCATCAGATCACACGCTTTGGTCAACTGAAAACAGGCAGCACAGCTTTTCCTCTTCTACTATCTCACATTGTTTTCCTCTGGAAGAGCTTTAACCTATTGGCTTGCATTCCTTAGGCTTTTCTGAGAGCAGCGTTACTGAATCAACACAAATGATAACGTATTTCCCTTTATCTCTCTCCCTTAGGCGAGCTTTATAATGGCAAATTTCAAGACAACGAGAGCATTTGTGACAGTGGTGTGGAGACCTCCTTCCACAAACTGAGCTTTACTTACTCAGACTCTCTGAACAGCAAGTCATCAGTAACATTTAGCAAAATGACCCTGGGCTATGGACGTGAAAGTTCAGTGAAAAGCAATTACATAGCCAACTAGTAGCATCCAATTAGCAACACGCAGTTACAGGAACAAACGTGATATTTAAAATTACATCGGTGTCATCCTGGCCGGAGGGAAGTGAATTTACAGCCAAAAATGCGCTGGAGGAACCACACACGGACCCAAACCAATGGCGCCTTCAGGATGCGACTCACTCCTAGCTCTTGCTTCCTTCCTCAAGTACATTCAATTTTATTCATTTACAAGCCACATACGATAACCAGGGCTCTACTGCCGCATTAATACACAGGACTGGCCGCTGTGAACGACTGACTGGGCTTCTCTGGTTTGCGAGGATTTTCTTTTATAGATGAAAGTCACGCCTTGTTTAATGCATGATACCGACTCGCTTAATACAAAGAGGTAAGGCACACAGAGCAATCAAAGGATACGGTTTCTAGCTGCTCTCGTCATAAGTTTTGCAGCACAGTTGCGGGAAAAAAGCTGGTAAAAATAGCCAGCAGAGAAAAATCATGACTTTAATCACAACAATGACAACTCGGAGAGAAAAGAGAATTCCAAAAAAAGAATCTTGTATATTTCAAATAATGTATTTAAACTTAACTTTGGTGCCTCTTATTCAAAAATTTTTTCAAGTTTGGCATTTTGCTATTTGTAAATAGTCTTTTTTTATATCTGTTCCTTTAAAAAAAAAATGTGCTTTTTAAATGCTTATTTTTAATTTACTTTTATAATAAAAACCCAAAATGAAATCTCTCGTCTACGCTTGCTGTAATTTTTACATATCTTTCAAGGAGAGTTATTGAAGATTTATTATTTCAGGTTTCGGCACAGATACAAAATCATGCTGATTGGCAAGTACTAAAATAAATAAAGAGTTGCAAGCCACCTGTCTTAAAGCTTAAGTATCTCTTACGGTGGGAGACCAGGAGCATCAGCTACTGCTGAGCAGCTGCGCTTTGGAACTAAAGCCTCCAACTCATGGTCTCTTTTAGTGCTCATAATTGTGGCAGCAGAGAATCATTTACACAGAAACCGACTATTCAGCATCTCTGCAAAACTCTGGCGAGACCGTTCTTCTTCGGGCTATCTAGAAACTCCTCCGCTAACTGTGTTCCTGAGCAGTATTTCTTCTTGTTGCACATGAATTCCGTTACCGATGCTGGCCCTCCTCAGAATACAGATAGCAGACTTCAGGATGAAAATGCAATGAGCAGCACCATACCGTTGTCACTCGCTTGTAGCCGTTTTCTTGGCACAGAGATGGAGATTGGCAGGGGTGTTCTTGGCTCAGCTCAGTCTTCAGTGACCTGGGTGTCACGCCTGAGAGAATGAATCAAGATAAACCTTGAGAATTGCTATGCTTCGAGCAGTATTTGCTGTAATGAATTAAATCATGAGCAATGAAAAAAACCTTGTGAGGTAGTTTTATATCCAGCTGAACCACTGAGTATATTAATTACTTCCAGAGAAACAGGACGCATAATAGTAAAACCGCCATTCGTTCTTTCAGTTAGTGTATGTATAACCTACATATGCAGTGTCAGAGGTGTATGGGGTTTTGTTCAGTGAATGTACTTGTCCAGTGTTCTCTTTGCATTCCAGCGGTAACAGAAACGGGCACAGGTTCTCATATTCTGGGGGTGGAGGAGCTTTTCGAGCCCTAGCAGAGCTGCTGTCCAACTCAAAACGCGCCTTCCGCTGCCGCAGCATTTCCAGCACAGCTCAGGGGGCTGGCAGAGACTTTTATTGAGGTTTCTACAATCCTGCAGGTCACCAGGGCATCCTGGCTGTGCGGTCACACCTCTCAGCCTTATTCTGACCAGCTCTGCTTTTAAACCACCAGAAGACACCTGGGTCTGTATTTCCTTAAGCGTTTCATGACCAAATGCTGCATAATAGCTATTCGTCAGGTTCGTGATCATGCAAGGAACAGCAGGACCTCTCCCCTAGGCCCTGTGTATTCAAGTGCTTTAAGTGGCAGTCTGGCAGCTTCTTTCCTTGCAGCATCTCAGTTTCAGCCTGTTTAACAAAAGAGGCTGCCCTCATTTCAGCTTAATTCAGAGTTCATTTTCTTCCTAGTAGCTGCTATAGTGCTGTGCCTTGGATTTAGGTTGAGAACAATGCTGATAACACGCTGATATTTTAGTTGTTGCTCAGTAGTGTTTACACCAGCCAAGGACTTTTTCAGCTTCCTGTGCTCTGCCAGGGGCACAAGAAGCTGGGGGATGGTGAGCAATTGCATTGTGCATCACTTGTTTTGTATATTCTCTTACCATTATTTTTTTTTTCTCTTCTATTAAACTGTCTTCATCTGAACCCAAGAATTTTACTTTTTTTCTTTCTGATTCTCTCCCTCATCCCACTGGAAAGGGGGACAGTGAGGGAGCAGCTGCGTGGTGTTTAGCTGCCTGCCGGGTTAATCCACAAAGTCCTTTCTCCCACCCTCCTTTGTTGAAAAATAGAAAAAAATATTAATTTAAAAGTATTCTCACTAATTCAAATAGGAACACCAACTTTTTACAGTTGAGTCACATAATAGGACAACTGTTTCCACCTGCATTAACCCTTAGCATCTTGAGCATGTGTTGCAGGCATGCCACCCAGTTTGTCAGAGCTAGGCAAGAGTAGGAGGTAGCACACACCAGCTAGTGTAGCACAGACTACAGAAAGCGGCACAACCTCGAGTAGGAGGCATTTGTGTTCTCATTTGGCAGAGCAAACCTACTGGAGAGCCTAGTGTTTCCCTCTGGCAGCTCAGTTAAAAGAAAATGCAAAAAAACCATGCAGCTTAACTCTTTCTGCTTTACCTTTTTTGTTATTAGTAGATGGCCATCCTGTACAGGGCACGCTGAGTCTTGTATGAATGGCAGCCAGGAGAAGGTCAGGCTCCTTGCAGGTGTGAGGCTGAAGGCAGCACACGGAGGAACCGGGCTTAGTGAGAGAGCATGTAAGCCATGCAGAGAAGTCTTAACAGAACCATTTAAAGCAGATGTTTTCCTCCTGAGGCGACTGTCAAGATACCTTTAAGTGCATCCTCATCATACCTGCTCACCTCAGACACTGTTTTGTCCTCGCACCTCCTTGCCCAGAAAGGAAGTGCCAGTCCTATTTCACAATAAACAATAGACGGGAAAAAATAGTCCTGCAGGAACCCAGGAATTCGCTTCCTGAGAGCTCCTGGCTACACCTGGCTTAGAGATAGAAACCTTTCTCTCTTAACTACTAAAAAGAGGGTAGTAATGGTGTAACTCAGTCTTATGCTTTCATTCAGCACAGTAAGTTAGCATGTGGACTTCACTACACCTCGCAGCATAGGGTGCTGTCCCCCATTCTAGTCCGTATGACCTCTGAGGAGACAAGACTAAGAAGGGTATTATTCACTGACTTCTCCCTGACTTCTCAAAAGTCAGGAATAAGATGGGTTTGTGGTGGTATGGGGTTTTTTTTTTGTCGTTTTTGGTTTTTTTTAAGATACATGCACGAAGAGAGTTTCTGGAATTAAATTTTTTTCCATTAGAAGTTTTAGGAAAACTTCCCCAGCAACTTGTCGAGCGCTTATTTACTTAGAGCAGGGTATCTCTGTGCTGTGGCTGGACAAAGAGACGTACCAACTAGCCCCATGCCACAAGCGGGCTCTTCTAACGTGCTGCATCATGCTGCAGGAAGCCTGGTGCATGTTGCTCTTAGCAGTTAAGGCACTGAGGCTGGAGGTATGGTCAGAAAGCATCAATCAACACCCTTAAACTGGTCCTTAAAAGCTGATTTCATGGGTTTGTCCTTCTGAGTGCTAGTCACGCTTCCTGTCACTTTGACAGTGACTGCACAGATTTATCTGGAAACACTTGCAATATTCAAGTGGATCAAGATTAAAATAAGAAAGGTTAATTAAGCTTTGTTTTTTTTCCTGGAATGTAGAGAGGTGTAACCTTTGGGCATCCTCAGTCAAGATTAGTATTAAATTTTAAATTAATTGCAGTGAGGACCAAAAGCTGAAAAAAATCCTAAACTTAACCAGCACTTGCTGTCATTGGAGCTTGCTACATTATTTTGCTACTTTACTGCAGTAATAAACACCAGAAACTTGTGGAATGCAGCAAAAGGAAGTTGTGACAACAGAACGCTACAGATCTTCTCTACATTTCATGTCAAAAGGATTATTCAGAAAGTTAAACTGCCCTTGATTTGAGATTGGCTGCCGCAGCTCTTAAGTTTCTGGTGTCGTCTTGGGATGAATTTACAAACCTGGAAAGCAGTGTGATAGTGGGAAGTTCTCGGCAACATTCTGCGATTTTGTGGCCTGCAGGAAGAATAAGAATCTTAGCGGCATGTAGTGGTGTTATGAAGTGCCTTTTCTCCCTTTTCCGGGCAAGTGAAATGCTGTTTACCTACATTTAAGGAAAAAGAGCAACTGTCCTCGCTCCCTCCAACTAAGTGACAGGAACGGTGGTGCCCTTTTGTTAGCTCAGGGTGCAACGGTCAACACTCACCCACCATCCACGGCTTCCGGCTCTTCTGAAGCCCACGATCTTCTCTCACAGAGCAGTTCCGGAGTAACTGCCAAAGGCGTGGTCCACATTTTTGCTGGCTTCATAGGATTCCTACAGCTACAAGCAAAACACAGCAACGGTCATTACCTAGGAGTTGCTTTTCTGTATTCAGGGTTATGAAACAATCTGATGCCCCGCTTAGAGGTAGGCTGTAGTATGCACCCTGTTCAAAGCCTGTAGAGGTTTCCTCGTGGACTCATTTAAAAGCAACTGCTATAGAAATTTTTCAGCCATCTATTTACCCTTACTACTTTCACAATACAGCAGAGCACTAGCAGATCAGTGGGCTTCATTACACACTGCAAGGGAAAACACTTGTGACTGACTTAACATCCGTTACCCTGTGGCCTGTAGCGGCGCTTGCCAACGTCCCAGTTGAGTCAGCACACGCATGTGCTCCTGGGCACATGCAGAGCAGTATCCAGTATCTTCTTGTCCTTGGCATCCCAGGCAAGAACCTTTACATTTGGCTACAGTACAGACCAAAATCTATGGCCAGAGCACTTCCAGATGGCTAGATACACAAACCACGTCACTGTCCTAAACACTGGGCCTGCTTCTTCATGGAAGCTCTTCTGCTATCCTCGGCTCCTCACCAGTGATCAGGCTGGGCAACCCAGCTACAGCGTCCTGCCATCCTACCAGTACCATGGAGCCACTCTTAACACGAGATCAAGCTTTCCACTCTTTCTTTCACAGGAAACCACCTGAGGGCTGGCTCACACCATCACTCCTTTACAGTTGCTGGGAAGTGAGCTGAAGCTTAAATCCTAGTGTATCACATGCTAGTTGGTAAGACAGAATCACAGCATGCCAGAGTATTACTATCTAGCTTATTTACAGCAGGCAAACGAGGATTGCTACAACATGAGAAGAGAGATAAGCTGCAATGCCGGCAAAAGCCTGGCAATCGCGGTGTTTGCAAAGAGGTATGAGAGGCCAGCTTTTAAGGTTTTGGTTTTTCACCACCATGAAAAAGGACTGAAACTTTCAGCTCCTGCGCCTGACAACAGCTTGCTTCCCCACCAGGCCACCAGCTCGCCAGACCACACTCCTTATTTAGAGCTCCTGTCCTGGATTAAACCAACTCCCCGCTGGGCTACAGAGCGTGGCTTCACCCACAGGCCGGTGGTTCTAATACGCAAGGGTAATGGCCCTTCTACCACAGCCATTCCCCTCGACAGAGTCAACCAGGTCCCCAGCCAGCCACAAAGTAAAAAACGCTACGTAAAGAAAGCAATACTGAACCACTTTGCACTCACAGAGCCCATCAAGAAATCCCAGGATCAACTTCCAAAAGCAGACCCCCAAGAACAGGTCCTGGCAAGCAACCAGACTCACTGCCTTCCTCCTGACTAGTCCTCAGGGTGTTGTTTCCCTTCATGCTGCAGCATGTTTCTTTTGCTGTAATGGCCTAGACCAAAGACACCTCGATTTTGCCTACAATGCACACTAATGATAAAAACTGGCATTTACAGGTCTTCACTAACTGACTCTACTTCCTACAGTAAGACAGCCTTTCCTCAGTGTTGGCAGGGACAAAACCAATTCATTTTAATGTTCTGTATTTTTCACTTAAGTTTTGGTTTACCACCCTCATTAAACTACATTAGGACTTCTGTTTCATTATCTTGTAACATCTGACTGGAAAGCAGAGTTATGTAAACCCAGAACATGTCCTTAAAAATTCAAACTGCAAGTTCCTGGATGACTCGATTTACCCCTCAGAAGGTAAGATAGAGAACTGCGATTCTGACAACGTAAAGGCTGGCTTGCACGCTACTAAACCGAACTGTCCTTTACTGAGAGTAATGAACTCGCTGGCCTGTTCCACTGCACCTGACACTGCTACAGGTCACTGAAGTGGTCTCTGCTACATCTCTCCAAAATCAAAAGGGGACTAATAAAAGTACTGAAGAAAGACGTGCCTCTAAGACAGAAAAATTGTCCAGGCCCCAAGGTATGCAAACAGCAGGTAACAACAAAGACTGACAAACAGCTATGAGCACTTACTTAGAGATGAACTTTAGTTATATTCACGTGCTTTTTTCCTGGAAAAGACATAGAAGAACTTGGAAAAGCTTCCAAGGAAGTGCTCCACTAAACTGGAACAAAGTAAGTCTTCCTGGTGTGGCAGAAAGTACCAATGAAGAGGTGCCCTGAAAGCTCAGAATGGTGTTGGCAGGTCCTGAATGGGTTTAGAGCCAAATCTCTGCCAAAGACCAGTTTTAGGACAACAAATTAGCCAATACCATACAGCTTTCTTCCAAAACCTGCTCTCAAGTTCTGTTCTGGAAGGGCATTTGTCACGGCTCCTGCTGAGGGGAAATCTGAGTGCTGCTTTTGCCATCTGTGGTGAACAGCCCAGAGGGAGCCCGGAAGCAAACAGAGGCCATCAGCACAAGCAAACCCACTGATCCCTCCAACAAACCATTGCAAGCCTGCACCCTCAAAGAATACTGATGAGGCCATTCCCCTCTACTGCTGCCACCAATAATTCAATGACACCAAGGACAAGCACCATGACACTTACTGACTGCTCTTCCCAATGCTCCTGCTGCCGATTCCCAGCCCAGCAGATACGACTGGCAACACAGGTGCTGCCGAGTAGCTGCAACAACACTCAGATGGCTACAGATGGATGTGTGGATAGGAGTGATGGATACTCCCACGATCTCTTCACTCTTGCATTCCTATCCTTGCCCTGATCGGAGACAAAGGCAGAACAACGTAACCAAGTGCAGCACAGTATGCAACGGCAAAAGTACCAAAGGGAAATGGTTAACCAAGGTGCAAGTTACAGCCACTGCTGCACGGGGGAGAGAAGAAAACGGCATCTATAAATACATACCCACTACAACACCAGGAAACCAAAAGAACATATTAAGGACATTAAGACAATAACGGAAGCGAACGTCTCCCATTAAACTCTGTTTTGAGCTCAAGCATTTGGCTTAAGCAATTCCTAATCTTTCAAAACAGCGCCTAGTGCTGACTTAAAGCTGTCCAGTGAGAAAGAATGGACCCACTCTTTAGGGAGCTTCTGACCTTCAAAAAGAACAATAATTAAAAAATTGTCTGAACCTTTTTATGCCAGTCTGGTAACTGCAGAAAGCAACAGCAAAAAAAAAACCCTTTTATAGAAGAATGCTATTCTGCATAACAGTGCTGATAGGCATTAGCTGTGTGGTCACTTCATCACTTATTGATCATATACCACATCATTTCTTTCATGATTTTGCCTAAAATTCATGACAGGATAAACAAGGTCAGAGTTATCCAAATTCATGGTTTACGGCTTCTAGCAACCCAAAAGCTCTTTTCTACATGTCTGAAATTCACTCATATTCTGAGATGCCCTAAGAATAAATATCATCAACCTTCAGATAGTCCTCTTGATTGTCTTTCAAACAAGTAATTCTGTCAAAGTCTTATTTATTTAACACTATTAAGTGCCATTTTGAAATTCTATCTAGATGTTGCTGGAAGAGACATTTCTACATCAATGTAAGAGAATGACATCAACCAAACTGCCCTTTTCCTAATACACTGCAGCAATATTTATTAATCATATTTATTCTGTATTTTCTTCACATTTTTTCATCCTTACCTTATACTGACTCTCTTGCTGCTTTGATTCCAGGACACTGAAAAAACTGAAGGATTTTTTTTGTATTGTTGGCCCAGGATGCCTCTCAGGCAACTCTTAAATTCCTTTATCAGTGCCTGCATTTTCTAACTGTTAAGTTTTATTCATGACTATCGTTTTCCCTATTTATTTTACGTAACCTGTAAACATTGGCACATACACATACATATTTTGATGGCTTTCATGTTTTCTTTCAACTGGGATAAGTTTTGAATCAGAAAAGCCCTCCTATGCAACTGTGGTTAGTTGTTTTGGTGATGTAATAAAGCATTTGTAAGCAACTTCCACTTACCATTTCCCTTTCATCCTTAAGTTTTCCCTCTTGCTCAGGAGTATGTCAGTTTTGGTTAAGACCCAATTCAAAAAGCACCAGAGATTGCTGAGCATCAGTCAATATGCTCATCTCTTTGCCCATTAAAGCTGTGATGACTGCAAGAAAACAACCCCCCATTCCAAGTTCTCCATCTGACCAATGGAACATGCGGACACTCTCCCCAAACATGCTCCAGACCCCCAGCACCACCAGCAAGCATTGCTCACATGGTGCTTTTACTACTAAGGTAGACATCACCAGTAGAGCTTGTTCAAACACCTTCTACTGTACAATGCAGATTCTGCCAGGTGCTTTGCAAGAAAATTAATACTTGCTTGGACTGTGAGAGGATCGTTGTGGGACCCCAGCAAGACCCCAGCTGCATTTCAAACCACATCTTTCAGATAAGCCCAGTGTTTAGCAACCTGCCCATGGCACAGCTCGGTGGCCTAGATTTCCTGGCAGCCAAACCCTCAGGCTTTCAGCTCCACAGGCTACAGCAGCCCCCCACACTGAAGGCAAGCTTATTTTCTTTGTATCAAATGCCAATGTGAGGCAACATTTCTATGGGAAACTTAAACATTTTAAAAACAACTTACTCAGAAACAGAATAGAAAGTGAAGCACCATTACTCTGTATGGACTCAGGAGCTCAGTGTGCCACCAGATCTAATCATGAGTCAGTGTCTTCCATAGGGAACCCACACACAGAGAAGCAAAATTAAGATGTTGAGGTTTTCCTTTGCTAATGTCCATATTTTAAAGGTCGGACACACAGACACACAAGGCAGGGTAGGGGGGGTGGAATCCCGAATTATGACACAATTCGCTTGATAAACAAAGCTAAGCCAACTCCTCCTCTGGAAGGAGAGCAAGATCAGTGTGGAGCACAGGGCCACTCATGAAGAATGCCAGGAGGTAACAGAACGGCTGTGCAGCAGTGTCCGAGTGAGAACAGCAGCCCCTGCACTATGCATCTACTAGAGAAAAAGCAGTCACTTGTAACTCTGTGGTCCTCTCACATGACCATTTCTCCTCTGTACTGCCGCCTTTCTCTTTGCACCTTTGGTTAACTCTTCTCCCCGTTCCTTTTCCCACAGCAGGCGGATCTTGTACATTATGCAGGATCCCATGCAGCAGCAAAAGGTTTGTGACAGCACCTGCAGCCCTCTGGGAAGAAACAAAGCTAGATGCAGAGCTCTCAAGGTTATTGCTCAGTGTTGCATGAGAAGAGAGAAGAAAACAAGTCTCGTACTCAATTCCCCTTTCAGAAGGGGGAACAGATTTGCCTGATGTCTGACTAGACAGCCCAGATTTCATGTCTGTTTGGAAGCCTACCTTGCAGGAGGCAGGGAGGACACCTGATGGAGTGACATCCATAGATCCAAAAGGGTAGGACTAGTGCTCTTCCAATTTGGCTCTAGATAGATCAAACCACTCCAAGTGGGGGCATACCTGTGGAGGTGGTCCCAGCTTCACCCCTACACTTTCTCTTTGCCCCCAGCGTACCATGCTGTTATCCCAAGATAAATTTCCACTTACAGCATAGTGAAACTGGAAAAAAATACAGATTTTTACAACCATAGTCTGGAGGTGCATATTTCTGTCGCCTCTTAGTTAGAATGAATTCACAACCCAGTAATTCATCTCATGTGAATTGGAGAGCTCAGACTAGCTCTCTTGTACCAACTCACCCCTCCCATTTTATGCATGGCATATATTATTCGCATCACCTGAGAAAGCCTTACTTTCAATGCACCACATATATTATATGCAAGCTTTGCTGTTGGTACATTTACATTGAACCAGCAGTTAAAATTCACACATGACAGAAATAGACAGTATGTTCTGCAGTCAGCTCAAATTATACGTCACTTCAACTTTAGCCAAAGTCCTCCTTCTTCCTGCTTCACTCCTTATCTAGAAGGAAACAAAGTATCCTCAGGCAACATCCACCAGAGAGGTCAAGGTTAGGGACTTTTCCAGTTCTTCAACACTGGTAGGTTCCCAAGGATAAAACACAACCACTTTCTTCTTTTTGGTCATGAGGAAACCATTGTCACTAAATCTGCCTTTTATACTCCCTACATCCAGAGAAACAAAAGGAGCAATTGCAGTGGTCTGAAGAACGAATATATAAATGTCATCTCGTTGGGATACAGAGGCCTGGAAGAGAAACAAACAAACAAACAAATAAATGAAAATGCACTGTTAAATGAGAACCCAGTTACACCCAAACTGGGAAAGACCTGCATATCAGTAAAACAGACTGAACAACCACATTTGATCAAAATTACTATTCTCTTATGGAAATCTCTTCTGGAACAAAAGGTCTTACATGTGAATCCTGTTGGTATGAGTCATGCGAAAACTGCAAATGTTATTATAGCCTTCCTACAGAATACTACAGATCATGGAAAAATGCCATGAATTGTTATCACTCTACCATCTTCTTATGAAAATAACCGAATAAATGGTAATCTGACTTTTACCTAGTACTGGTATCCTATAGTTATTGCAGTGAAAGAGATTTGTCCTTTCACCAACATGCTTCACTCAACCCATAAATTCACAACTACTAAAGTAGCTGGCCTTTCTGATCACATCGGTAATAGAAACAAACAGAAGCAAAAGATGGTAAAAATCACAGTAACACAGGAGGTCACCTCATCCTAATGGAACATGGCAGTGAACTCCTTACATTCCATTTAGAAGGCAGCTATGTTGTGGAATATCAGGACAATATCATAACATTTATATTATGTTCTATCAGTAGTTAATCTCAGAGAGGCTTACAAGGACAAGCAGGATGCATTTTGATGCTGTACTCCCCATTCACCATCATGAAATACGCTACATCATTTTCACATACCAATTAACTATATATAAAAAGCAACAAATTATGTTAAGTGCAGAAATCACATCCCACTTACAAGAAACACACTATTTATTTTTAAGGAAAAGCACACATCCTTTACTTTTTGTGTTTTCTGAAGGAACACTAAAGTCTACATGTTTTTAAAAGAAATACTATGAAAAGTAGCACTTGGATTAGCAATGTATTTGAAAGTCTAGTTAGTTTATTAGTAACTATGTATAGAAGCACCAGCTTCTCACAAAACAGAATAATTTTTTAAATCACAGCTGCATACTTTCTTAAAATAACCACTCTGCATTTATTCTTGCTAGCTATCCTTATTAGTTAGTAACTGTGGAGACAACACAGCCATGGGAAAAGGGAGTGAAATTTCCCAACCATGCTCCAGTTGCAGAGCTTTTATTATTGATGATGTCATCCANTTAAATGTTTCCAGGGCCAATAACTACAGACACTTTATTTTGTTTTGTCCAGTATCTAAGACAGAAACATAAACCACCAAACCACCAGCATGACTCAGACTCCAGATTGTGCCACCAGCTGAAAAAAAAAAGAAAAACAGGCTGATTTCTTTCCTTTGTGTACTCAGGAGGCAGGCCACGCTGCCATGAAAGAGATAAGAGGGGAAAATCTGGCCCGTTTTCTTTTTGTAAAGCAATTATGCTGGTCCAGATTCAAAGAGATTAAACACCTCTATTCCCCTCTTGTTTAGTTTAGCTCTAAAGAGCAAAGCTGCAGTTTGGAAGCCAAATGTGAGAATGTGCAGGACCCCATCCTGCCAATCTGCTGATTAAGAATTTTGCAATAAGATTTACAGGCCAAGAAGTGAGGCTTACCAAAATGTGTTTGTAGATGTGTACACACACACACAGCACTTGCTTGCTCTCTACATAGAAAGCACACTTGCTAGGAGTGGGAGAATCTAGGAAAAAGCCGCAAATGGACTACATGACAGTGTTATACAACACAGATGATTTTTGTGCCTCTTCAGAAGAATGACACATTTGCCCGATATTGAGAAATAATCACTATCACGCAACTCAGAACCCTTAGCCGGAGGGCAGGGATTTGCAGAAGGAAGAAAGGAGTATGCAATATTGCACGTTAGTAATGGTACACTGATCTGAGAGTCTGAGCACTTCCAGAGGAAATACTGCTGACAATAATGCACTCCACACTCAGCTGAACTAGCATCACCTAGTACTGACATACAGTTCTGTCTGCAAGCCCAAACACCTGTCGTGATGATATTCGCT
>VZTL01070014.1:8428-27128 GCA_013400535.1 Scopus umbretta
AAGAAATATATAAACAGAAATACTCATTCAGTCTATAGGCTTTGCAGCCCACTGGGCACTCCTGAGGAAGAGAGAAGCAGTTCACTGATCCAGTGATTTAGACTGTCTGGACTCTTATAGCCGGACCAGCCATCCTGACTGCAACTCCACGAGCCTGCAGCAAAGAGGGATGCTGAGCAAGTGGGAAGAGGAAGGAGAGTATGTTCGTTTTCCTTATGCAAAGCAGGATTCAAATGACCTATTTTCCAGCTAGGATTCTGAAGAGCGCAGATCACTTCAGCACCTCCAGATTTGCTAAAAAACTTTCTAAAGAAGGACAAGGTAAGTCCGAGAAAGCATTTGCATGCATTTCGTTTAAAACAGTCCTCTTTCTTTTGTAGCCATCACCACTTGCCCATTTCTCAATACATACAACCTGCGATAAGTGAGCTTTGGTTATTACAACATTTTGGTTGCAACCCGAATGCTGTATTAGGAGACATTACAGTGCAAGATGGAGATGGCACAAGGACTCTGTCCTGAGGATGGCCAAAATCCATGTGTGTATTCTCCTCCAGGAAGAAGTTCATAGCCTTGGTAACAGCTTTGGCCAGCAGTCCCCCTCCCTGCCTCCCAGTAGCTCAGCTGGCCAACCCAAAAGGTGCTCATGCTTCCAGAGGCTACTAGTCAGCTAGAAGTTATTCTGATTTAAAGATGATGCACGCTTCAGCTAGATAGGCATTTTTGGAGACCTCCAGCCTGCACTGACAGCCCCTTTGATTTTAGTGCACTTTAGAGGCCACTGAGGGACAGCTGCTCCCCCTGCCCATTAAACCCTTCTCACCCTCTGCAGCCTGTATCTTGCAGGCAACTTCCTTCACTCTGGCCTTTTCAAAGCTTTGACTGCTTTTAAAAATGTGCATAGGGCAATTCCAAGTGCGAGGTGCACCTGCTCTGCCTCTGACAGTTGCGCTTCTCCTGTGGATTTACAGTATTAATCATACTTTTCTCATTGAATGGTTTTATACTATCAAAAAGTGCCCAAGTCTTACAGAAAGCGAAGCGTTCACTAATGACCGTTTTAATAGCAACCAATGAATAGCTTCACCTTACAGCTAGGCTGCATGTCAACATGCTTTACGAAGATGCCCTCCATTTTGAAATAAAGATATCAGGTATGACCATGTAACTCTGAAGTATTTGATGGGCCCCATACAGCTCTCTGCCTTCCATTCAAACCCACTCACACTCTTGCATGCACTTTTTAAGACCGAGACAAGGATGCCTAGCTTTCCATTAGTGAGCTATTAGTTCATAGGAGCAGTCTGAACAAAGGGAACAAAGCATTTCGGTAAACAACACATTCAAATCAAGGAGCCTGCAAATTTCCAACTTATGGGTCACAGGCCAGCAGAGCTGCAAAAGGGAGCCAAGGCCAAGGATCCTGGCCATGAAGAACTTGAGCATAAACTCGGCAATTACGCAAGCAAGAAACTGAACCTCCCGCCCCGGCAATACTGCTAACCGCCTTAGCCACAGCAAGCTTTCTCCACTCCCTTGATCCACTCTTTCCTGTATGAGCCAGCGGACCCCCTGGCTGCCTTGGAAGGAGGGAAATGGCGGCCAGCTAAGTGCAGGGCTAGGAATATAAACATCCCTTGTGTGTTATCCTCTCTGCCTGCATCGTACCCATCTCAGTGGGGCTCATGGAACAGGGCAGAAGAGCCCCAGCTCCACTCCTTGGGCTACACCACCTTCTTCATGAGTTTGAATAGCGACTCACTGAAGTCCACAAGAGAGGACCACACCTGGAGTTAAAAAACTGCAGTGCTGCTGGCCTCTGCAAGAGAAAGGAAGGCTACATAGAGCCTAAGAGGGTGTCTTTCCAGCATACCCCATTCTTATAATTGCTGAGCAGGTTGTAGGCAACACCAGCTTAGACAAACATGGTAGTGCGCACCACTATTTTAAATATTCTGAAGGTTGTGTAGGATTTTCCTACTCATTGGAAACAGTGTCATTTAAACCACCTGCAATAACTATATTGTCTCTGTGGGTCTGAGAACTCTCTTCTACCTGTCCTGTTTGCTGAATCAACGGGCATTTAGATTCCACAGTAGGGCAAATCAAAATTGTGACATTGACTCTCTAAAGATAAAATAAAAAGAAGGGGCAGAAGTTAGCCCAAGGCATTTACTAAAAATCAGTCATACATACTTTGAGGGTTCTTCATACCCAGTTTCAAATAAATCTGAAAATGTTCACTTTGGAACTTTCTGTTTGAAAGAAACCCTCTTCACGGCTAACACAGCCTGGGCCAGCTCCTAGCCAAACACCCTGTGCAGCTCTCCTGTGCACACGGCAGGTACGAAGCTGCCTGATGGTCAGTCCCCGTTTCAGAGTGGGACCTCAGTGGGAGCGCTGTGCCCTGGCAGATGCACAGGATTTGTCACAGAGCCTGAAGCACTTTGTTTTCATGTGTGCAGACAACATGGCCACAGGTATAAGCAAATATTGTTGTCTTAAGCCATGTATTTCCAACTCTAAGAGGAAAATTTGAAGTTTCACAAACCATACAATTGCACCTCCCCTTCTTCTGACCTTCTTCACGTCCCCCTTCACACACGCACATGCATGCATACATGTGTCAGCCATTTGTTCCGATGGATTTAGCCTAGTTTGGATCAAAGCTTCCTCTACTTCATTTAACAGATTTGCTCAGATGGAAGGTCTCAGGGGAGAAATAATGTTAGTAAGAGGGGGTTTTTCAGCACTGAGTATGTAGGTCATTGGACTTTAAAATAAATTAGAGAATAGTTTATCTATTAAACAAGCCTCACAGTACATATTTCATGAAGCTATACTTAATTATAGGCTAATGTGCACCACAGAGCTACCACGAAAAAAGATTAAGCAGTGGCCCATAATGCAGTGATTAATAGAATTATTAGCTGGCTGGCATAGAGCATCTATTATTTGGTACCATCATGAGAAACAGCAGACCTCCAGTTTCTAAGGCTAGCACTTTCCATGAAATACAACAAACCCAAACATTTCCAGAAAGAAATGCATGTAGTCTTCGCACCTCCTGAGGACAGGATCCTTGGAGGCATGGAGCGAATGCAAGGTGGTGAGAGCAGACTTGAAATTCCACTTCACATGCCTTTTACAGAGTTTGCTGCTCCACCATGGGTGTGTGGGAACATCCCACATCTACTGTGCAACGCAAGGCTGCCTGCCTTCTTAATACCTCAGTCTCTGATGCAAAGGGAGATTGATTTGAGTTGGAATTAAAAGCTGAGGACAGGGAAGGATAAATATGTACCTATGCTCTTTTGCTATGGTGATGGCTCCTAGGGACATGATGCACTATATTTAAGATCCACTGGTCTTCTGTATTAAGGCCCTGTAGACTAATGAAACACAGCTGTGAGATCAGCAAATCTTTCATGGATGTTTAAGACTTGCCTGTTCTGGAATCAGTGTCATGGTCTGTGTACTACATCACATTACTTATGATGGAGGGCTAAGAAGCAGGTAATGTCTTTCCCTTTATATAAAATTATGTGCCTGATATCTTGCAATGAAGTGATCAAAATCAGGTAGAATTTTTCTTCTTAAAAAAAAAAAAAAGCTAGAGAAATTAGAGCATCCTAAGATAAATGACAGCAGGAGGACACAAGGACTGATAAAACCAGTGATAGTAATACCCTGAATTACAGACCCCGTTTTATATACTGAACTCAGATGTAAACTGGTCAGGAGGACAGAGCATCACATCCCATTTCCAGGTGCAGTCCTGCCCAGGAAAGGTGCTTGGCACCTTCTCAAAGGACATTACGTTGGCATGTCTGCTCAGTTCTGTGGTCCCAATGAGTGAGCCCAGTCTGAATGGTTACACAGCTGGTATCCTAAGTCATAAAGGGCATTTGAAAATGCTGTCAGGTGTGACTGGCCCACAGTCACACTGTCAGGAGCCACTGAAGTTGGGAAGAAACCACGTTTCACCCAAAGACCTGTTTAGTGTCCCAAAACCACTAGACCGATGCCAGAACACTGCAGGAGGTGTAAAAAGAAAAAAAAAAAAAAAAAAAACAAAGCTAAAAACCCACCCCAAACTCCCAAACCATACTGCAGCTGATTTAGTCCAGATTTCAGCTTATCTGTCAAGACTGTGGTGCAATCTCTACTGTGGCTGCTAATAAACACCATAGGCAGATGCAGTGCTGTGCCACTGCTAGGAAAAGGCCAGAGTGGTCTCTCTCACATGCTTGCCTTTTCCCTGCTGCCCTAGAAAGTCAATCTGCAATGTCTGGTCGGTGATATGCAAGGCTTGGGGTTTCCTAGACACACAGAATCAAAACCTTGCTTCCTTTTAAATACTACAGCAGAACTGTTGATTTAACACACAAGTTGTATGACAGCTTTCTCACTGGGGCATGAGCTTTTGGTTTAAGGACAGACTTGGGCATTACCAACCCAGCTCTCCCAATCTGGCTAAAGCAGTACTGCATGTTCAGTGACAGTGGCAAAACCCTCACCAGCAATGTTACTGCTGACCTCTCGCTCAAGTTCAGAATATGTCATTCTGTCAATACCATCTACCTTGATTATACCAGGCTTTATATACAACGGGTTATGATCCCCGAGGGATGAAAAGCTTTTCCAAATTAAAAGCAGCATTTTAAAGAGGAAATACTCATACATTCCTATGCCGTTTTCATTTGATATCCTCAAGGCTAACCCCAGAACTCAAAGTCACGTTGATTGGAAGTGAATGTTTTTTCTGAGTGCAGCCATCTTATGAATTTAATGGAAGAAGGGAAGTAATAAAAATGTGCTCCATACTTTAATTAGTTCCCTCATAACATGGCATTTCCAAAATGGCAGTGCCAAAGAAAATCATTAATCCAGGAGAACAGACAAAGGCACTGTATGGGGCAAGGGACAGACCTCCAGGAGACACACACACGCGGCCCTTGTTTTCTCTTGTTGGTAAAGCTTACCTCAAAGACCAACTCTGATTGCACAAAAGAAATTTGTACTGATATTAAATATGAAGCCACTTTCCATTCCTAATATGAAGCCACCTTCCATTTCTTTAGCCTTGTTACAGAGTATCACAATTGAGAGATCATACTTTGAACGCCTTGAATGGTCTGGTAGCAGGATAAATGTAAATGGCTTGTCTTTCTGAACATGCATTGACCCTGGGTACTCCAGGTGCAAAGCTTAAGCTGACACTGTTGTGTGATCATTTCGACACCTGCATTCACTAGGCGAGTGAGAAAACCTGTGTCAGATGTATGAAAGCAAACACGATCTGCTGCAAATGACAGACATCTTTCCCAGCAGTCAGTCTTTAGGCCTATGCACACTTGCCTTATACGTCTTGTGGCAGTAGCCTCTGGCACTACTTGTGGCATCAGTTGTACCACAGGAAGGAATTGAGGAAACGACAGAAGCCCAAAGACACCTCTGAACCTCACAGTCTTGTTACCTCTTCCTGGCCACCAGCCAGGGGCAGATATGGAAGTTTATAACCACAGAGAGGAACTCAGGGAAGAACTCACAGGAGCAGAATTACTACTGGAGAACAAAGCTCAGGTAATGGCACAGGGGTGACCAAATGCAAATGAACAGCTGTTCTGGGAAGAAACAGTCTTGTTCACTCCTGACAAAGAGACTGAGGGGAAAAAACGGAGGGTGGTTTGACCTGCTTTTATGGCACGCCTCCTGCCTTGCTCTGCAACAACCATACAGCCCCATAAGAGCCACAACTTTGCCCCCTCAGCACTTCTTGGTTATAGAATAGAAATTGATACCTGTGTGCGGTTGAATGCTACTCTTGCAAAGACAGCTTGAGACACACTGGCTCTCTTCAGCTCATCTCTGACTTGCTGGTAAATATCTGGAGACACTTCCACCGATGAATTTGATGGCTCTGGTTTGACAGCTCTAGGGATGGGTGGATGATTCAAGAATTGCTGGTTGATAGCTTGTGGGTGCTGGTGAGCCAATAGGCGGCTGACAGCAATCTGTTGGTTTATCAGATGGGCCATTGCTATCTGCTGCCTCACCAGTTGTGGACTGAGCTGAGGAGACAGGAGCCCAGGGCTTATCATTGTCTGCATCGTTGGCACTTGGTTTCGGATTGGAGTACTGTGGTGAATTTGGCCATGAGGAGACTGTTCGTTAGTTTTTCCCAAGGTTGCCAGCTGGTTGATATTTGGTAAGTGCATGGGACGTTGACCAAGAATACAATAGTCTGAAAGGTTTTCTCTTTCCACTCTTTCCACTGTTAAAAGAGAAAAATTAGTTTGCTGTCATTTCAGTTTGCACTTACAAGAGGACTGTTAGAGTAAGGGTTACTGCAGGTGACTGGACACAACAGCACCCTCTTTAATTGCAAATCTGCACTTGCATAAAAGCTTTACAAAAGCAAAAGCAGCAGAAAGTAAAAGCAACAACAACAATTAACATTCTTTTGGACTTCTCAGGTGTCACCCATTGCTCAGGAAGCCTCCTTATCAAATTGGTAGCAGGTATCCTCTGCAGCTTCATTTCCTAAAGAAATGAGCTTGGACATTTGCACTCACACTGTCACTAACTTGTGAATCTGCCACCAAATTGAGTAACTTTTAAAAGGGGTGAATGTTTCAGAATCACTGGCATCTAGGTGAAGGAAAGAAACCCAAATTAGTATCCAAACCCCATGGAAACGAGACCATTCCCTGTGCAGCTCATGGAACACTTTCTCGTTATAAATGCAGCAACTATATCTTTTCCGACATAAACTCTACCTTGCATTGTGTGTGGATTAAGTTACCTGGTAACGTCAATTCACCCAGATGCAATACAGCAGAATCAAGCTGCTTGTTCAATCAAGCACGCTACAAAACCATGTGATTCACACATGAGAAAATTTTAAAGCAATGGTTCCTATATCCAAAGCTTCACCACTATGAGTCTGTCCGGGAACCTTAGAGCATCTCTGCATGAATGTCTACTTTAAAGAAAGTGGCCTCACTCTCTTAAAAAAAAACAAAAACAACACTACTTTGTTTAGCACAACAAAGACTCTTGATCTTTAATTAACACCCTACTACAAAAAATCAAACACTACAAACCAAATGCATATACTGTAATTTTATATAAAGATACAGATTGTCCCTTATAAATATCTTACATCAGCAATGCTGCAATATCTTTTCATGTAACTGCAAAACTAAATGTGCATATTACAAAGATAAATTTTCTCTAAAGTAGTATTTGAAATAGGAAATGAAGTTTAAAAAGAACATAACTATTACTTAGATAATTTTATGTAATCAGAAATCATTTTACAGTAGGTTGCAGATTCTATGAGCCCCACTATATGCAACTGGATAGGCATTTATATATTGATCTGATAGAAGAGTGTTCAGGGACACTTACCATACAACTAGAAAACTCACCCTTGTATTGCTCTCAGCAAGTAACAAGGTAGGATTTATTTCATAAATGCCATAATACTATTATAACTTGTGTAATGATTAACAACTGTACAAGGCTTTGAAGTGTTTTTAAAAACTTAATCTATATAAAGCTTTGAAGCTTTACACAGTTAATACTCAGGATGACAGTTTACTGATGACTTTCTCTGTTTCCTTCTAAATAGGAAGACAGCTCTTTTCACCTTCCAGAGTTAATCTCAGACAGAGAGGGTTGAATTCTCACTGGGGAGGGAGTCATGCCCTGAACGCACATAAACACACAGAGTTACTATCTTTAGAGCTGTCATTCCGGAACATCACGAGTACTCAATTTTACAACTAGATGAATTAGTCCCCAGGATTTTCTTGTAAGAAATTTTAACTCGCTCTTCCCATTCTCTTAAAAAAAGAAACCCACAACACCTTTAAACTTATATAAAATAATTGCTTTAAAAAACCTTCTAAAATAAAAATTAGGCATTTCTAAGAAAATTATTAATTCTTTCAGTCTTCACTTTCATCCCTGGAAATCTAGAGTTCTTCCACTGGGAGTTTCAGAAGAACTGAAATAAGTTCTGAACTATTTTGTAGTTTAAGAAATACACAGAGCATAAGTCACCAAAACCAACAAATTACTACTTGTTAGAACACAAAAACAGTAACCAAGTGTTTTTGAAAACTTGGTGAGAAATAAATATAAATAACATTCACTTTCTGGGCTGAACCACATTTGCCAAGTTTCCACCCACTCCTGACTTTAGTGCCAAGTTATAAACCCCTATAAAAATAAAGTTTAAGATGAAAAGGCTGCCAGGCTGTTAATCTCCGCAGTGCTACTTGGAATTACAATTACACAGAGACATCACCTGACTTGCTTCTATAGGTGTATTTTCCTCTTATTATCAGTTTCCTTTTTCAATCACATTAGACTATACAGCCACGCACATACTCCCAATAAACAAACCAGATTCTAGTCACTTCAACCACTTCAATAATAAAAGGTTACCGTTAACAGTTACGCTGGATGGAAAAAATGTGCATTACTCAACTCCTCAAGACTCTTTCCTTCTCTAACACATTGCCCATATCAGATTCCCCGTTGTTCTTTGGTAACCATGGATTGGTAGGGTTCTGTGGGGCTGGACGAGCAAGCCTGAGACAACCCTCAGATGGAGGCTGGCACTGCCCTGGGAGATGGGCCAGCTTGCCTGCAATGCTCTAAGAAAAAAGGGATACAGGAGCCACGAAGCTGCTGTGACACCAATCTTCTGCCTCAGATCTTCCTGAGACAGGGTTTTTCCATTTGCATCCTCCATTTTCCATGTTCCTATCCCATTACAGTCTTTCCCTTATCCTTCCCTTGTTTGCTATTGCTCCACTCAAACTGGGGATACATTTACAGCTCTTTTAGTCCTGTATGAATTGGCTGGTACTTGAATATACTAGAACACAAAGCAGTGAAGACAGAGCGGCAGGACCTTAAACCGGGAAGGAAGGGGCTCCATGGACATGTGCTGTCTATGTTCAAGTACTGCTAATAAACTTCCTCTGCTAGCAATGCCTGTGCTAGTTAAACAAAGGCTGGTCCAGGAGGCTGTTACCTAGCTCCATCTGTGGTGTGACCACAGCAAAAGACATGGCAGTGTTTCCCTGTTCTCCCTGCATCGCACTGCCTGGTGTGGCTCTTTGCTCAAAGAGCAAAACTGCAGCTTTTTTCTGCAGCTCTTTGCTTGAAGAGCTCTTTTAAACCAAGTACAACGGCACTGCCATATTTCCGAGCCACCCACCCTTCTGAAACCATACACTAGGTAGGCAGATACAAGGTGTCTAGACAACAGGTACTGTGCTAAGCTCAGCAAGCAACTCTCAGAGCGCTCCAGGATAGCATCTGCCCTTCATTTTCCTATACCCCCCAACATCATGTCACTACCTCTACGAGACAGTCAGAAACCAACATAATCCACAGAATGGGAACAGCAAATTGTCATATTTCAATGTTCCTTTCTCTTCTTATAATGATTACCACGTGCGTCAATGTATTTCAACTCCATACCGAGTTAGACACTTCCTGGATACAGCACAAAAGGAATCCAGTGCACCCTTCCCCTTCCTCTTAACTTCTACCCAAATCTTCCTTGCACAGTCAAGCAGCTGATGCAGTCCACAGCACAATAGCTTGGGGTGGTCCGCATGCAACTTTCCATTTGAAACAAAACCAGCTCAAAAGATTTAAAATAAGATTTATTTCTCCACCTTCCCTTCCCCTCACCCTTTATTTTCACTGAGTTGTTAATAGGAACATTCTAACAAACAGCCTGTGAGGCATTTAGGGCTTATGAGCGGCACTAAATTGACTGACAGCACTGGAAACCGAATTCCTATGCACAGGAACAGATGCGGCAGGGAGACCAAGAGCGTAACACGTCTCCCAGCTGGGTGCTGCACAGAGGACCCGCCAGCACCCATGACCCAGCGAATCCTGAACTTTTCAGTCCCACAGGCATACGGGCACTTTGCCCCAGAGTAGGAAGAGACTGGTAAAGAAACTTTTTGTAATAAGTTACTCGCCGGCAGAATTGCCATGCTTCAATTGTGACAGGATGTCACCACCCAGGGCTGTTCCCCAGTGCTTCAGAGTTTGCTGCTTTGTTTTATTTATTATTTAAAACCTGGTGATCATAAAAGCCATCACCAGCGGTGGTCAAGGCCAAGCAGTGAGAGCTCTGTGAACTCTAGCGTGCCCTGCACTCCGATTGAGACAGAAAGGTTCCCACAATTTCTCCTGGCTTAGCACCATCCTACTCACTGGAGCAAGACTTGAACTTTGGAGCCGTGCTTGGGGGACGAAGCGCTCTCCGGCACAGTACCACCCTCCCCCTCGGAGACACAGGGCTGCTGCATTACACCAAGAGGTTGCCCTCTTGCTTATGCTACGTAATTATGAACTACCACTTTGTAAATAACAGAACCACTCGAGAGCACAGGAGGTGCTTTTAAAGTGGTAATTCTGTATCTTTTAATCTATAATTAGGATAATTACTTATTTCTTTTAATCACAGCCCACTTAACCACTTCAGTGCAAAGGGCTGGTCTGAGGAGTCTCATTTTCGTTCAACATCTAATCTTCGTATTTACCCAAAGTCGTTCTCTGACTTCATTCACTGTCTGATCTCTGCCTGGGCCATTTGCTCCTGCAGTCAGGCCTGGAGAAAAAGCAAGTTGACTGGAGAGGCAGACTTGATAAGAAGTTGTAACTTCTAAAACTTTTCCCTTCCTCTAATCCTGCAGGACAGCAAATAACCTCAAAATAGCTATAGAGCACATACAGAAATTGTTTGGCCGCTGGCTGTGGGTAGCAAAGGCCTTTATCCAAGCCTAATGGAAAACAGACAGGAAAGACCATTGTCTGTTCTTCGTTCTGTTGCAAATCGTTCAGTTCCCACCAAAGCACAAATCACTATTTTTATATTTAGAGGAACTATCATTAAAAGCGAGCCTTTGATCAGCATCAGTTTCAGGTGAACGGAGCAGAGTGTACTAACACTGCTGACTGTCTCTGTGCAGCTGACCTTCTCCTTCCCTTTCCTAAAGACTAGATCCAAGTCATCCCTTGGGCACAGAGATGCTAACGTTTTCTGTCAGTTCTGCTTAAACATAGTAAGTCATGTTCTTCCCATGGCTGTCTCTGGACTGCATTCCTTCCAAAGATGCTTGTCAGAAGAGAAGAATTTAACCCATGATCTTATTTTTAGATTATTTTGGAGTTACTGTACAGGTTCCATAAGGGCACACAGAAGTATGAACTCAGTTCTTCATAATCACGTTAACATCATTTGTAGACAGGACATGCCAGATGCATCTAGCAGAGAAAAGCATTATGTTGAAGGTGCTTTAGTGACCACCTGGTCTAATGCATGAATATTGGTCAGGTGAAATGGAAAAGGAGAAACAGGGCAAACATTACTCAGAACTGTCTGACAGAAACACAGAGAGTACTGGTTTAGATGGACTGATCTTCTCATTTGATGTAAAAATATCTCCCTTCCCGTCAAACTACTGTGACAGAAGACTGTCCTGCTATTTAAGCACTAACCTTTCGTGGGCACCTCAAGAGGGAGGTGCAAACCTCCTAGAATACCCAGTCAATTGTGCAATCCCTCCAGCAGATACATATGCACCTCTTCCTGACTCGTAACATCAGAGATGGCGAAAAGAATGAGACAGAACACAAACATCATTAAGGCAGACATAACTCTTCAGATTCTTCAAGTGAACAGAATTCAGTTCTGCTCTCAGAGATATGTATTCCATGAAATCCATGGGATCACAGTCAACCACACTGCAGCTTTCACACCAGGACAGGTTATGCCTGTGCCTAAGCTTCAGGTTTTCCTCCCATTCCAATCTAATCTCCACTAATGCTTACTTTCTGAAAATTCCTTTCCTTTTGAGTTAACATGTCGCTGTTTGGCAGCACACAAAAATATTTTTTTAAATATGAAGGAAATTTAATTTTGAGACTCTGCAGATCAAAAAAAAAGAAGTGTTTGCTTTTTAGAAAATGAAGATGACCTTTCTTTACTAAGAATTCAAAAGTGGCTGGACAGAAGTCCCAGCCTCAGCACACAACTGGTCCTCACTGAGAAAAGCACTCAGTTGAGTGACATTATTTGAGCAGGTTTGGTCAGCGTCTCTTAATTAAAAAAGGTATAATGTCCCTGCACGGCAGGGACAAGGCACAGGACAAGTGGCTAGGAAGTTTCTCTACAGAAAGCTTTCCAACCTTTATTGTAAAGACGTATGTTCCCCAAAGCAGCAATGGCTGCAGCTCCAGCCACGCACACGGGCAAGAGATGGCATTCAGCTAATCGCACATGTCCTTCTACCATGACACATGTGCTATGAGAGCCATTGTTCCAAACCAGCCAGAAGACAGGAAAGACATTCTGCGAACTTGAAATTCATATATGCATTTACTTTAGATAAAAGTTAAGCTTAAGTAAAAAAAAAAAAAAAAAATCAAAGGGTCTGTTTTAATTCTCTTTACAGAGAGGAATAGCCAAGAGGGCCACAACTCATAAAGCCCCTGGAATGCACTGCAGTGGGTAAATTGTTTCTTAACAATACACAGGCACAAATCCCCCAAACTGGCACTTAACATCAGGGACAACGCTGAAATACAAAATGCTAATGTGGGTGTGGAAAACAGCAGTCAAGGGGTCTATAACTCTTGCTGAATCTTGACAACTTTAAACATATTTAAAGAGAGATGCCACTTTTTCCTCATGACCAATGCAAACCAATGAACTATTCTCCTTATAAAACAGCACAGCAGTCCACAGACTAAGAAGACGTCTCCAACTCGGAGATGATCTTCAGGTCATGTATGTCAACTAGATGCTGAAAAGCTTGCCTGTGAATGATGTTATTTTCTTTCCTTTTTCCTTAAGAAAGCGAGGAAAGTCCTATTTTTAGTGAAATAAATACATAGTCAGGAGAGTGAAAGTAGGCAAAGGAAAAATTATAGTAACATCAAGAGCCACAGAGCTGACCTGAATGACCCAAACTGGTTTAGTGCCAGAGCTGCGACTAATATCCAAACAAAACATAAAATGATCTCTTCTTTAAAAAACGTAACATTCCTGCCTCAGTCTGTTAGTTAAAAAGGAAAAAGGTCAAGATATATATACATGCATATATATACACACATACATATGTATAAACCCCTCTATTTACATACAGATAAATACACACACGTATCAATAAACAGAGTATTTTTTAAAGTCAGAAACACTGCTTGGGAAAGATCTGGTGCCTTTTCATGAGGCTTCCACAACATCTGCTTCAGAGGAACAATTAAAAACTATTCCTCAAAGCACATAACAATAATCTTCCCCAGACTCGCACTGGCATTGTCACCGTGCAGCAATCCTAGGTTCTTTCAGCCTGGAAATAGCAAAGCTGGGAGCCCTTCTGAATCCTGTTTGTAACCTCTCTCAACCTACAACAGCCTCTAGAACCCATTATAAGAAAACCAGATTGCTCTGTCTATCAGTTATGGGAAATAAGCAAACATACTTTCAAGAATAAAACAGCACACAAACAACAAATAAGTAATATTGGAAAAATCAAAGAGCAGCCAAAGCAGATCCTCAATTTAAGGAAGCTATGAAAGCTTTTTCTTACATTCCTGATCTGTTGAAATAGAAATAACTGATCCCTCCTTATTTAAACTGAAAAGCCTCATCACTTCACAAGAACTTTGAGACAGCCACAGTCTCAAAACTCACATCCAGAGAAAGCTATATTTTGACAGCCACTGATGGCAGGAGCAAAGATGAAATGTTCTTAATACACAGACAAAGAAAATATGTCTTTTTATTTTTAAGTTCACAATGTATTTATTTCTCCCCTCTGCCTTCCTAACTTCCTCCCACCAAGCTAAGTTGTGTCATCAGGCAAAAAGAAAAAAATTCACACCAGTTAAAAGTTTCAGTTGTGAAAGAATTCTGATACAGTGATAGTCCTTCTGATAAAAATAGAAAGCATGACACTTGGAAGTGAAATATCTATTGAGAAACAGAGCTAAAAAATATTCTAAATGCTACGAACCCAAAACACTGGGCAATGAGTAGGTAACTGGTACACGTCTGATCCCTTGACAATGATCTGAGTTGCATGGCAAAGTTGTGTATACATGTACATACCTATATAGCTATTTACAAAGTGTTATTTTCATTTGTGTGTCTATTTGTTAATCAAATTAAGAACCAATGCAAGCCTTTTAAACAATTATTCAAACCTTGAATTTCAACAATGTTGAATACCCTTCTCCCAGCTTCAGCAAGTTCAGCATCTAGAGAAACCAGACAAGCGGTTCTCAGATTGAGAAGAGTAAGCCCATGGGACTGGGCAGGAGAAAGACTAAGCCATTGCAGTGTAAGTGTCATCAATTAATATGTAACTTTTATTAAAAAGAGGGAAGTCTGATTCTTCATTCAAGTAGGTTTAAACACGAACCCCATCATGTATGCACAACTGTGTACTAAAACGCCTCGCATCCCTCAAAAAGAAGAAAAACAAGGAAGTAAATAGATGAGTTTCAAAAACGCTTCACATAGTAATATTAAATGAATTCACAGTGCATATTCTGAACATAACTACAATACAAACTAGATAGCTTAATTACTACCCCAAATGATGACAGGCATCCGTGAAGGGAAGAGAAAGTTCACAGAAGAACTGTTAGCTTTTTGTTTCCCAACTACTGTACATTTTCCATTAGAACTGTGTTAATATAAGCTTTCCTTCAAACATACCCATGTATCCCAAGGAGACTGGAAAGAGTGGACATCCTATTATAAACTCACTTGTGTCCTCGCACGTATTCAAAGCGGTAGGCTCAGAGCCAGGAGGAGACAAAAAGCCTCCATCCTCACACCAGCCAATTCCTGAACCTGTCTGTACAGTAACTCTCATGCCGCCGAGTAAACTGTGAATATCTTAAAACCTTAAGTGGCTGGGGCATGGTGGGAGAAAAAATTCAAGCAGAATTTTATTCTAGCATCTTCTTGACACAAGACAAAATTACCATGCTGAGCTGAACTAACTGAAAACTTTTTTTAAATTACAAGCATAAATAGTTTAGCTGTCTTTTCGGTGCATTCAACAGAATGCACACTGAGAATGTTTACTTGAGATTTGATACAATTCCATTTGTGTACAGCTTTTACATCTGTTGCTAATGATATCAAATTATTGATTGTTCACTTTCTTATATTTATTTAAACACTAACTATATACTCGGCAACCTGATGCTTTGCTTTTTTTTTGTTTTTTTCCCAGAGAACTTTTTGTTTTTGCCTGGCTTCAGTTGTAATTACTTTGATCTTCCAGAGTGTGTAATTATTTTACTGTTTATTTATTCCTATGAGAAAGGAAAAAAGTTTGACCTAGGAGATCTATATGTGGCAATTTGTAACAGAATCACATAGCTTATGTTTAGGAAATCATGGTTTTGATTAAGAAGCAACCATTTAGTTCCCACTGTTTTATTAAAACAGACATTAGCAGATGATAGGAAACACATTTAACACTGTAGGCTGCATTTAGTTTGCAACGTCAATAAAGTTATTTTGAAGCCCCTTCCTATTTTGTGTTTACCACAGCTCATGCAAATTTTTTGCTTTTACTTTCTAATAACCAGCTCTAGTTACACATGGGTATGAGTGCCGGTCCCAAAGACTCTAAATTATAGCTTTACCCAATCTATCCAGATTACGACCCGAACAATGAATTACTGCATTATCCATCCACCTTAATGAAAAACCTAAATCCTTTTTTTTAATTATTATTAAAGGAGTATGCGATGACTGAAGCATGTAACTGAAGTCACTGATTTTGCATACTAACTGAGCTGTCCTGTAGCAACATCTTCTACAGAAGAGAAACAAAATGTCATGAAGACAGAGATGATGAGGAGTTGAAACCACCCAAAGAAGTGCAGAAGTCTTCCTGTTTCCAGGGGGTTTAGATTACTGCCCTGAAGTTGCATGGCTGTTTATTCTCCATGCACCACTGTACCTGCCATAGACTCTTTGTTTTCTCTCCCACTCATATGGTTGATGAATCAACACTACTTGAACTGCTTTATAGCAGCTTGTGTTTACTTCACACATACCTTAACCTTCCTTTTTCTCCTCCTACTAACACACACATACACTTCCAAACAGCAACGACTGGCTGTGTCTCTTTGAATAGCACAGATACGGAGTTATCTGGCAAACTCTTCAGGTTTGGATCCTTGACCTCTCGATTGAGGTCTCATTCTGCTTTTACTGCACTTAACAATTTAACTGTGCACTTACTAAGTAAAAAAAGTAAGAGCTTAAAGAATTCAGTGCTCTAAGAATGGAGGAAAGTGGAAGACAGCAGTGTGCTAGAAACACTTAGAAGCTGTAGTGGCATCTCTACAGTTAAGAACACTACAGTTAAGGGCTTCCAGTGCCTCTGCAACTGGCACCCTTGCCCAGTTTGGAAAAAAGAAGGGAAAAAAAAAAAAAAAGCCCGTCTCTGTTCTCCTAGAACGGCAAGTAAAAGCGAACGGCGATGACCTTGAAGCTGTTTGATTCCTTTGATTGTTTTTTAACCAAGAGGATATGTTAGAGCACTTTGAATAAAATTCCTTTATTAAGAGACACCATTTAGAGAAAAGAAACACTTCGGAGTCACACAATGGCAATTTAAAGAGAGAAGAAACTATCCAGTTTATTTAGCATGAGGGTAACCGCATACTAAAATGTCCAATCAACATTTTCACTTCAATCCTAAATCATTTTAGTAGGTGAAAAGCAACACCTCCATTTCCTCATCTCCATTGTTACCCCACTTCTGCCTGAACAATCTTCCTTCTAGACACAAATAATTTTACCATAAAACATTCTTGGGTTTTTTTTTTTCCCTTAGTGAAAATCTAATCACTGCACAGCACAGGCCTGAGTATGTTACAGGTATGCTCTGCACAAGCCAGACATATGGAGAAAAACCAGATGCCTCAGAACTTGTTCTGATATTTTATGCAATTTTGTTTCATGTGTTCCTAACTCAAGCATAAGACTCCTTATCGTAGTATTATGCAGATTTCTAGTCTGTCCTATGGAAACTAAACAAGCAACCTTTCATAGCTCATGTAGGCCAGCCTTTAAAGAGAAAAAGACAGCTGACTCTTTTTAAAAGATGTTAATCTTCATGCGACTAAAAATACAACGGCTTCTCCAGAAGGACAGGACGTTACCCTATTTCTGCTTAATGCTTGTGAATCTTGTTATGATTTTCCTGGCCACTGAAAGGATCACAGACAGAAACAACAAAAATAGCCTATGTCTTCTTTCAGACCATGAATGTTCCCTTCAGTGGTGTACCAGAGAGAAAAACTACGAAAAATCCTATCACAGGGTAAAGCTAATCTCCAAGGCTGATGGACATTTGGGGAGAGAGGAGCAAGTTGGTATCGTGGAAAAGCTTTTGACTATCCCCAAACTCCTGCTCAACACACGTGTTTTAAAACCAAAAAAGTACCAAAACAAATGGTCCAGCACACACGCAAGTCCCTTCCCAAAGGACAGGATGAATAAAATAACAAACTACACATGACGGATGCTTGTCACATCACTTTGTGTACTATTAGAAGGTGATCAGGTATTTCAGTGGTGAGAGCGGCATGAACTTACATAGAATAATTTTGCTGCCTCGGGCATTCACTGCTAACCAACTAATACAATCTTGTTGTAGGAAAAATACAAACAATGGGCTATTTTCATCTTAAAGTCAGTGGGTACAGCACCTCGTTATTTAGCAACATCTCCTAGCAATCAGGTATTAACTGTACCACTGGTATCCAGATTCCACACAATAAAACATGTCAGGAATGCCAGTACACTTAGTAGTATTGAAAACAGAGAGCAAGGGCACATGTAACTTAGAAAGACAGTTTTTTAGCTTTCAAGAATAAAACGCAACTAAGGTAATTTACATAGCAATTTAACTTTTAAATCCAGAGCTACCAGAATTTTTTTTTCCCCAAAACGTTTTAGCTTAATTCAAAACACAGTTGATCTTTCAGCACAGCTAAATGGCATATTTTAAGCATGCTTTAAGTGGCCTGTGTTTTCATGCCAGCCTTGTTTGTAAAGTATCAGATTTAATTTCAAATGTGCTGTGACTGTGCCCTCTTTGTAAGCAAATTCAGTAATATTATTATAGTTTATTATGATTTTTACTTAAAGCAAATAATCTCAAACTGTCAGCAGAAGTTCAAAAACTTGGAAAGTCAAAAAAAAAAAAATCAATTTACCTTTAATCTTCTTGTACTTTTTGTACCATCTTCCAAACTCCTGGCACTTGGTTGCTGACACATTGGCATAGTATGTGCTATTTACAATGGATGAAATCATACTCTGGAAGTACAGAAAGAAAGACAAAAAGTGATTTAAAATATCTTGCACAAAAGAAATCTTTTCCAGGGAAAGTGAATGACATGGGAGTGCACAATGATCATCCATTTGTGTCTTTAAAACCAAAAGAAGGGTCTGATGAGTACACAAAATTGGTTTTATTCTCCATTCCATATTTCCAGCCATAATTAAAATTAGAAAATAATGATTATTATTTTGCATAATGATGCAAAAAAGATACCGTACAAACCTAGACTGAGACCTGCAGCTCAGGACTGGGGGGCAGTGCTCATG
>VZTL01070020.1:6350-24672 GCA_013400535.1 Scopus umbretta
CCAACAAGGGTTATGCTGTGCACTGGAAACACCTGAGGCTGTACTGCCACTTGTGTCACATACTCTCATGGAGCGGGGAAAGGAGCCACACAGAGTTTCCATCATAGGTTCATTATAATATGTAAGCCTATTAAAGCCATCAGGGACATGGATTTCTGATTTAAGCTTTCAAATCCAACAAGTAGTGAAAAATCCTGTCAGAGCCCATACGTTGGCTTTACTCTGCCAACATTCTTGCTTAGTTCATATATTTAATACATTTACCAAAATACCATTAATAGGGATCTTTTCTTTCAAAGAGACAAATCTTAATACAGAGAAGTTCCTCTGAATTTCAGCAAAAGGAAGCGAAGCATCTAGTGAGAAATCCTAAGTGAACTAATCCTGTTTCTGAGGTGCTGATGGCAGAATATACCTTGACTCTCACTGACAATAACAAACTTGAAAAAGATTATTAAATAATTTATTTGATGCTGTTCTATGCTATCATGTTACATGGTGAGAATTGTTTGCAATTGCTTGCAAGCTGACTGAGCTGCTGAATTTGCAATGAGCACCCATTTATAATTTACAATAGTGAAAAAGAAAAAAGACTAACTTTGCATTAGTTTTCCCTATTTCTATTACATAGATTCACTGAGACCTCATTAAAACTCTATTTGATTAGAAAGCAAGAAACTGAACAGAAGATTGCAAGATTTTGGTGGATATAGTCCAATATTTCTTAAAGAGCTGTATTATGTATTTCAATAGGACATTAATTAAGTAGGAAAATTAGCTTCCAGAAGTAATTAACATAATCACTTTTTGAAAAGTTTAACCAGAAGTCTAATCGTTAAATATCTTCATACAACCTACTCAGGGATTGATGAAGACCAGGGAATGAATAACTTGAGGGGTCCCCTCCCAGTTCTGCCTTATGGAGAGCTGACATCGAAATCAGTGAAGGATACAAAGGAACACCTTCTGCCTGGTTACTGTAGGTCTTTTGTCTCCTTTCTGCTACTGACTTAGAGACTCTTGGCAGTCACGGTCCTATTAAATAGCAGGAGGTTGAAACTGGCCTACAATTAAACTACATAGTAGGCTGTCTTAAAGTGGTTGGAGATGCTTATGTGAATCCCAGCTCTATTTACATAAATTTTAACTTGGCTACTTTTTTAGGACAAAAAGATGTACCTAGTCATTAGAGTTTTTAAAAACAAGGCACACACAATATCTTGCCCTCATCCTGTACCTTTGCATTTTCTGATCTAAAATGGAGGTCTTCTGTGGGAGGAATTACAGCAGTGTCAAACTGTTGGATCTATCTCCTCTGCTTTGCTCCTACCACCATGGGACTAGAGGACTGGGGGAAATAGGTGGTGGTGTCAGGGTTGCAGCAGCTCCTGTGTCATCTCATGTTCCTCTAGTATAAAAAGGAACTAGTTAAAGCAAAGGAGTGTCACAGACTAACAGCTTTTTATTTAATAAGTCTCCAGCTCTGGTGGTAGATATTTAAGGACTCTTACAGATGTGGGGTTTCTCTATGGAATAATTTTACTTATAAACCATGTCATGTATAGTCACTGTATATCTGTGTTATGTTTCTTGTTTAAATGCACTTACTAAGTTGAATATGGGGAAAAAAAAAAAAACCAACAAACCACAAGCACAATAGCAGGGCATTAGCTTAATATGGGTCACGTCCCAGTAACCATGTTGGGAGAAGTAGAAAGACACTGGATTTGCTAAAAATAAGAGGCTGCTCAGGAGCTCTGGCTAGATACAGTGGCTTTCTGGATACGGCTGGAAGCATGAAAGTGCAGAGCCTCCAACAGGTGTAGGTAGCTCAGGGATGAGGATGTCCATACCTGGATATGGAGCTGCCAGAGAGCTGCCTGTGGGAGGATCAAACAGAGATGAGTTGGAGAGGAGCACCTGAGGCAGGTTTCTGTGGAGATGTAGTTCTAGTCACCTCCCAGAAATTGGGAGGAAGGGTCAGATGACATTCTGGCTATATCTGGAGCCGAAAGTGTATTATGGGGGACAAGGATTATATTATAGAAACAACACTAAATAGCTCACAAACTTGAACACCCACTTTCCATGTGACTCTTTAGGTCTAAAATCTTGTTATCAAGGTAGGAAAGCCTGAATTCACAGGTTTTCTATTTTGTGTATTTTGTTAGGAAGAATCAAATGAGCAAATAACATAAATTAAATATACAAAACAAGATAAAATTCAGTGGATTAATATTATAACACAAAAAGAATTTAATTAGCAAACTGCTTAAGCTGACCTGATTAAACTAACCCTTTTTAATATGTTCCATACCATAAACTGGAAAAGCAGAGGTCATGTTTACTTGTCAGCCCATCAGACCCAGCATTAATTTAACTTGCTTACAATGATGGTATCAGAAAGTTTCTATTCTGGCAGGTACGTGTGTGTATATATATATGTAGATAGATAGATAGATATAAACACACACACACACACACACAGAGTCTAATCCCTTGCAAAGTGGAGTCAATATTAAGATTATAGCGTTGATGGTGTATAATGCAGAGTGCTCATCCCCTAAGTTATCAAAGAAAAGTCAGTGTTTCATGACTGAGCACAACATAAGAATGCATAAAATATTCTGATGCAGCTCAAGTTGACAAAGGTTCCCATATCTAACTGGTGAAAAAAAATATCCACACAAATAGCAATTTCACAACTGCAGCACTGTCTGTGGCCTGTAATATTTGTCCAATTGTGAGCTTTCAGACAATGAAATTATGACAGGGAAGGTTGCCCAAGGAGCCCTAATGAATTCCCAGTGTTGTCCTAGAATTTAGGATTACTGAGTTTTTCAAATAATATTGTGGCGTACTGTATATGAAAGGCTGTTGACTGCACCAGTTATGGGCATATAGTGTCTTTCCCAGTGCAAAGTCTTTAGTCATGTAAGTCATTACAAGGAGTTGGCAAAACCATTCACTTGAAACTGGCTTGGGAGCGCAAGATGGGCCTTTGGTTAAGCATAGTTTTTTCGATGATGTATAGAGAAAACTAACAAATTATGAAGGTCAAAACTAGAACACCCAGATATTGTTAGCCAGTGGAAATATTTGGATTCTCTAATGTCACTGAACTGTGTGGGTTTTTTGGTGCATTTCTTGCTCTTATGCTATTCAGTAGGTATGGCCCAGAGCTGTATTTCATCTCCTGTCTGCTCAGTGACCAAGGGAGTGCCAAGATGTACTGTCTCTCTTCACTAAAACGGAGGGTGCAATGCCTCTGGCAGAAACATACAATCTAAGTGACAGTACAGAAGGAATGTAAGATATGTCTAGCTGCAACTCCCATCACTCAGCATGGCAACAGGATCTCATCTGAAATATTTTTAGGGGGAAAAAAGGTATTTTAAAAGTAGATAATTTTTCTTGGAACATTTCAGTTATCTGACACCCAACTTTCTGTTGATAACTACCTCACTTTAGCTTGGGTAAAGCTTCCTTGAGGAAAAGTCTAGAAAGACGCTACTTTGGGATACCTACAAAACAGTCACAGGTGTGAGGTAAGGTAACCTGTGCTGGCTGGAATACCATAGGAGCCCATTGCTATGTTATGCTGCAGTCATATCTGTGACTGTGGTGTATACATATGCTAAACATGATATTATGCAAAAATCTACCTAACCCTACATAGTTTTTAGAGATTTATTTTGATGTATACAAATTCTATTAGATGGCTATTCAGTGTTTTAGGGGCCTATTATGCAAATTACTATTCATAATATAAATTACTAGATAATATAGTGGGTTTCTTACTCTGTTTCAATGAATAGATAATTATCCAGAAGCAGGGCAGGAAATTCAAAGCCATTGAAAGAATAGGTCAAATGGAATCTGTAACAACCAGATGCAACAATTTTCCTTCAGGCTATTCTCCAGTGGGATTGTTCTAGCTCTGTGTATTTCTGCACATGACAGGGAATATGTCTCTTAAATCTAGCTAGGTGAAGCTAGCAATGATTGTCTCTATTTTAGTTTGCATTTGGTAGGAGGCTGATTGCTCTCTGCTGTTGGATCTTGGTACATAAGGACATCCTTCTATTTTAATTTTTTTTTTCTTCTGCACCTATCTGAAAATTATTGTGCCATTATACATTATTAGCTACAGTTATTTTCCATCCTCCTTTTTGGATGGTCTTTGGCCTTTGGCAATACAGGCTGCATAGGTTTTCCCAAGTTGTTATTACTTAACAGAGTTTTCAGAGAAGGACTGGGCAGACAGTAATTAAATAGTCACAATGAAGATTTTCAGGGATGAAAGTCAATATAAAAATTCCATGGGCTGTATTGAATAGAAAACAGACACATAAGTCTATTCATTTTAAGTGTTTTGGATTTACCCATAGGAAGGAGTAAGATGTAGCCTTTATAATGCATTAAGCAAAGTACAGAGTTGTGTGTTACTGGCTGTTAATTCAGTCCCTCATGGAAAATTCCTGCCAGAACAGGAATTTTTTGAGTATGTAGAGTATTGCTGCATGTTCCTGAAATGTGCAGAAGATCCCTGGGGTCACTAGTTAATTGTTTTAACTGTCAACTTTCATATATTACATGAATCTAAATGGAATGCCAAAGAAATATAGAGGGCGGCCAGAGCCACCATGTTTTTTCATTAAAAAATAATGGTGGACTCATAAAACCCCAAGCACTGTCTTTATAATCATTACCTAGAATTCCACTGGTGGTAGGCTCAAGTAAGCTCTTGCCATACAATTAGTTTTTCAGAGTTGTCCTTTTATCAAGTCCTGTTAAATATTTATCTTAAATCATGGCTCCATTCATCTGCATAAACCATAGTGTTCACCTTTGCCTTGTGGTTGTAGATTGTAGACTGCAAGATTGCACCAGAGGATTGCTTCCAGTCAAGACATTAATGGAACTGACACCTTTCCTGCAGTATCTGTGGTATTAGCTGTACTTAGAAAGGGAAGAAGTGCAAATGTAACAGTAAATTTATCTGCTGCAGTTGGTACATTTCCAGTTTCTCATGGGACTCACTGTACATCTGGGAAATGTCACTAATTTTTGATATTTGATGCAATTTTGTCATTGCCCTGTAGTTCTGAGACCGTAATGTTAAAATAACAACAGTAATTATGTAACAAAAGCTTATTTATTTCCCCTGAAGACCTCTGATCATGTCCTGCAAAATCTGCATCTTTTGTAGGGACTCTGTTTCTGGAGACAGTTTTATCAAGTCAGGTACATTGAATGATCACAATTGCTACCCCCCTCTGAAGGATGGTTATTACCTTTGCCTTTGTCTTTTGCTTATAGCCCAACCTTGCTGACTTTTCAAGACTGAAATTCACTCTACCCCCGACTTTCTTAGGTAGGTATCACATAACTCCCCAAAACTTCTGTCTCTATGAGCATCTCCTCTGTCAGGTTTTGTGAGGGCATTGGAAGATAATTTGCAGCTATCTGCCTTGGTCTTGTTTGATAGGAATTAGTTCCTCATTGGATGAAGACTTTCATACTCCTGTTTGTGTGCTGAGACTAGAGAAAGTATGTACATTTTACCTTTGAAGTTAGGACTTTTGTTAATTTGTACTTTTCTTGCAGGGGTTGACATGATTAGCCAAAAATCTTTGGTGCAATTCATTACAGAATCAAAATCTTCTGAATCACCAGGGAAGTCTCTGTGAGGCTTAGGATCTGGATAAGACATGTGAGCATTTAAATTAATATCGCTGATTTTACATGCAGAAAAAAACCTTAGCTCAGATTTGACCTGATGAAACAAGTCCCTTTGATAAAAGAAAGGCAGTTACTCTTGTTATTTCTTCAACTCCTTATCAAAGACTTTATTTGGGGTTTTTTGTTAAAGAAACAAAGACTGTTTCAAGATCAAAATATTCATTGTTTTCCCACTGCACTGAAAATAGTTCAGCTGTGATAATTAATTGTTAAAATCTCCCTAAATTTGCAGAAAAAAGTTATTTGTTTTTATCTAGACAAGTTCTGAATTAAGAATTAAGGGAAAAATATTTTATTTTTTGTGATAATGCACAGTTTGTTGTTATTGCAGAATAAAAGGTAGAGAATGTACATTTAAGAGAGAGCTCTCTTTTAATAGGATATTTGTCAAACAAAACTAAAAAACCTCAAAAAGATATTGCTGTCAGGAAAATATGGTAGAAACATTTGTACAGTGGTTACAGTAAACACACTTGTACCATGTCTAAACTTCTGTTAGAAATCTGAAATCCAATAAGCTCACGGTACCTTTGCCTGGAAATGCGGTAAAAGATACTGCAAAAGAGATTGTGTAAAAACTGGATTGTATCACCTTAACTTTTATTTCAAAGCCTGTTAAAAACAAACAAACAAACAAACAACAATAAAAATTTTTATTCTTTTTGTGTTAACTCCCAAGAAAAAGAGCATCAGGAATAGAGCTGGAATACTCTCAAGCTGTAAGTGTGGGCAGGTGTAAAGTAGCTTCAGCTCCACTTGCTCTTGAATGTTTATATTCCTACTGTGAAAGATGCCAAAAAGAGACATTCCTGTTACCTCAGCTGCTGTGTGGATTGCCCTTTCTAATGTAGGAAGCCTGTTAAAATTAAAGCAGATTGGCTGTTTTCAGTGCAAAATTTACTATCTGAAATGGGGAATCTGCAAAACTGAAACGATCTACAATAAAATGACATTTTAGACACTACACAGGAAACAGTAATTTTAAAATGTAATGAATGTAGATGTTATATGATAGTTTATTGTATTATAGTTCACTGATCATCAGTTACTAAATTTATTTGTTATCAGAATAATTAAAATGTTAATTACCAAAGAAACTTTTGTTTTTCAGCCAGTTATCAACTAGAATGCCAACTCCTAAATCAGCAGCAAATATCAGACTTCATGTCGGCTTTGTCATTACTAAACAGGCTGGTTGGAAAATAAAATAACAAACATGAAAATTGAAATATATACTTTTGATATGAAAATCCAAACACCATATATTTTTCATACAAAAATCCAATAAAAATATTTCTTGTTATCCAAAATGACAGAATTGCTGAATTTCTGTTTGTCATTTTGAAGTTTTGATATTAAAACCTTTCTTTTAAAGTTTGAACAAAAGCCTTGAGTACCATTGGTTCTCCTTTTTGAAAAGCATTTTTCAAATTAAAAAAAAAAAAAAAAAAAAGGTTGGANCTTAAATAAAAAAAAAAAAAAAAAAAAAAAGGTTGGACTTTTCCAAATACCGTACTTTAATGAAGATTTAACTTTAGATTGAGTTAAAGCCATGAAGATAGCTCCCTGGAGAATACCAGCTGTGGTTTGACAATATGTTGTCTCTGACAGCAACATCAGCTTTAAGATTTTCCAGATTTACTATGTTCCTATGTCCTGCTTGCTCCTCCACCCCTCCTTTTTCTCCTGGCTCATCATACAGTATATACTAACACAGCTGTTTTATAGGGATGGTTTACATTCTCGGAGGGCTTTTAAAGTTGGATCACATATCTGATCTGATTCAGGGCACAGGCCCCAACTGTATGTTGCTTATGTGAAGGATTTGGGAATTGCTGTGGTAAAAAGTGGGGATAAGTGGCAGGAATCACAGTATCATTAAAAAAAAATAAATTAGGTTGGTAGGGATCTCTGAAGGACCAGCCTCTGGCTTAAGACTGGACTACCATTAAAGATACAGCTGTTTGCTCCTGGCTTTATCCAATCAAATTTTCATAGAATCATAGAATCATTAAGGTTGGAAAAGACCTCTAAGATCATCTAGTCCAACTGTCAACCCAACACCACCATGCCTACTAAACCATTTTAAATGTCTTTAAGTATACAAAATCTGTAACCTCAGCACTACAGTCCTTATGGCAATAATCCTGCAGAGGACAATACAGAGGTTGCGTGCCAGCTGAACAGGTCTTTGCGCTATGTCACCTTCTGTTCCACTTTAGCTTCTGAAATATTAGTTTATATCTCAGAGGAATAATAGCAGCTCTGTAAGGTAGTTGACTTTGGCTAATGAACCTTGTCTCATAATGTGGCTGATTATCGCAGGAGACATGTGCTGATGGGTCTGCATTACTTCCAGTCTGAAACTACCCAGGTAACTGTTTTGTATGTATAGTGAGGTAGTGCAATATATAGATTTCCCTGATTGCTCTCGGACAATGAGCAGATGATAAAAAGGAAGGGATTTGGGAACATGAACCAGACTTCTCTGTTCATATGTCAGTGCTTAGATCTAACATCTAATCTGATATCTAAAATAAAGAGAGCTGCAAAATCAATTAAAACTACTGTAGTGCTTATATCAGACCATTTGCTTGTGCATTAATTCTTTTTTTAACCACATGGAAACAGCTGGGTACATGATGCATGACAAAGCAAGTGAAAGGTTTCTGTTTGTGCAACAGGGCTGCTAAATATTTACATTTTGTTCAAGCTACTAGAAGCAGCTGAGAGGTAAGTATGCGAGGCAAACCAGACCTGACTGAAAAACAAAGATTCATTCAGTCAGTTTGTCACTTAGCTGAAGTTTGCATTCAATTTAAAAAAAAAAGGAAAGAAGAAACAATGAACTTAGTCTATTAGCTTCTACCTGTTCAGTGCTGAAGTCATCCTGCTTCAGGTAAAGAAAAAGAAAAAAAAAGTATAAAGGAACAGCATTTATAGGAACTTTAATTAAATAGTAAGTTAAATATAGGCGTAAACTGCTGAAGAACTTTTTGCAGGCTTCTTTTCTGAAATCCATAAACACACTCCTAGCTAAATTAGTGTACAATCTTGCTTTTATCTGTTGCTTACATAGTGAGCTGGAGAGTAATAGCTCTGCTCTCTGGTGCAAACTGGGAATGGGGCAAAGTTGATTCATACTAGATTTACAAAGGCATTTGGGATGCTGAAAGGTGGATCTAGGTTGTTGTCAGGAGGAGCTGACTATCCTGACTTCTCTGTCTTGTTAGGCACTAATATACCTGTGCGCACCTGATCCTCGCTCCTTAGAAACAGACCCTCTGCGGGCCTGTGTTTTTTCTCAGGAAATCTGCATGTCCTCAGGGACTCTGACAGGGAGCTGCCATGCTGCCCAGGGGCTGGACCAGCTGATGGAAGACCAGAAGCAGCTAATGACAGCACAACAGCTCACACCTGAACTAGAAGGTACCGTCATGAGCATTTCTGCCTCAGTCACTCTGCCCAACTCACTGATGGTAACATACTGTTGCTTGTTATACTCTGATAAAAAGTTACTTTTTGTCAAAATTCTCTCCCTTTCAGGATATAAATATTTCTCTCCTTCAATTCACTGACAGAGCAAATAAGATCTAAAAGCAATTCTCATTTTAGTGCAGATCACTTTCTAATTAGAATTTCAGCTGCGTCTTTTGAATTCAGTTTATGCAGACTTTCCAGGATTAGACAGTGCACAGCATGCCACCACCGTGCAAGTCCCTTGGGACACTGGTGGCACTGCTGAGGCTTACCTCCACAGACAGAGGGTGGCTGCTTGTAAGGTGAGCAAGACCCAGTCCACTTCACCTCTCCAGTGGCATTGCTTCCTTTGGTGAAGTGATGATCCAGGAGCCTTCAGTCTTGGAGAAGACACGCTGAGTTCAGGTCCTTGGAAGAAGTCAAATACTGACTTGGACTACAGACACACCAGCTGTCAAAAGGTGTCTCTGTTTTAATAGCACCACATATTAGTGCTGGTTGCTGAGCATCAGCACCCTTTTTTCCCCCTTGTATTGTTGCTATTCCTAAACATTGTATTGTATACTAGATTTTAAGGTAAGAATAATAATAATCTGGAAATAGATATTTTAGGCAGTTTGGGGCTAATCTAACAGGTCAAATAAAACTGCCTCATCTTATTGACATAGTGGGCATGTGAAAAAAGACAGAAAACAAAATAAAGGGAAAAAAAGAACTTTCAAAAGGTTAACAAAAAGCCAGATTATTTATCTGAAATCAAGACAAATACATCCAGAATGGCTCCTAAAAACAGCAAGATGGATTGCATATAAATATAATCCAAGCAAAGCAGGGAGATAAGTAGAAAAATTAGAGATAGGTAGAAAAATTAAAGGAAGAGATCAGTTCAGATCCAGAGATACCAGAAAAAACAAGTGGAAATGTCGGTGGCAGAGACATCATAAATGGCTTTAAGAAAAATTGTTTCTCCATTTAGTAGATTATCTAAGTAATTTCCTTAAGGTGAGAGGACTATGGTAGTATTTTTCAGGATCTAAATTCCACAGAGTACATTTAAAATTCTGGCAACATTAAACTGCGGTTGTCTGTGAAATGAAGAACAAGGACATTTATCAAAGCAACTTTGCGGTTTTGGTTCATACAATGACAAGTCCTTTGTGAATTATGGTGGAGTATGTAACATTACACTTACATATTTGTCTTGGAAAGAAAACAAAGTGTGCAAGCTCAGTTTCAGTGCATCTGGTGAAACCACGCACACGCTAAGATGGGATGGGTGCCCCTGCATGATGCGCATCAGGTATCCTAACTGTGTATAGGCAAGGTAGTACAAGAATTCATTGTTTCTTCATATATTTGCTCTAAGCTGTCATGGATGGCGCTGACTTAACTTGCAAAGCATGCCTATAACTGTTTGTAAAGTGCGAATAAATTGCTTTACCTGTAAACTCTTGTTCAACTTTCCTGAAATCAGTTTGCCCAGCTGCATGCACATTTTACCTCCATCATTACTGCTATTGGAGTTTTGCCTTTCACCCTATTTTTTTCCTTTTTCTGTATGATTTGCTATGACATGCAACTTAAGCAGCCAGTCGATGTCTGTAAGCTAAGCTGAAAGAAATGTCCTCTTCCATCTAATGCTACTGATTTTGGTATGTTTTAAGCTCCAAATAAAGTCAATACTACTCTCCTCCACTTTTATTTGTACATTTTACAATAATTAATAAGTTCATGTTGAAAAGAAACTATTAAAGATATTAGACTGAAGAAGAAAGAATGAAAAAGCAGTTTGAGCTCACCCTGACATAACAGCAGTAGCTAGGTGCTTGTTCAGTCACCACACCAGCCAATGGATCACATGGCTTAGAGGAAGAACAGACCTTGTGAAATATTAATTGCAATAGAAGAACTTCAGTCCTATTCTTCTTCCCAGAATAGAGTTATTCTTTTAAGTAACATTAGACAAATCCTCAGCAGCTATAAACTGTTCCCTGGATTTATTTCTTTTTATTGTTTGAATTCTTGCTGTCACAGAAGAGACAAAAGAAGGCTATTTTAGAAATTATTTAATTTTTCCTCATTAAAACCTACTTAGCATCCGTGATCAAAAGAGGAAAGAGTATTCCATAGCTGTGTAATCCAGATACAGTTATTAGTCTGAAATGATGTTTAACGACTCTTTATATGCTGATGTTCAAGTCTAAATCTAAGTATAATCGAGAGCTGGTTTTTTTCTGTATAAAAGAACAAATCTTTTTGGAAGTTTTGCAAGAGGTACATGGAACTGAATATAAACAACATTTTTTAGGAATTTCATTGTGAAGAATTATGAGGCTGAACTGCAAATGACATTATTAATCATGATTTTCCTGTTGATGATGCTCTAAGTATTCACTTAGAAAAGAAAAATTGGAATAAAACACTAGAAAAAGTTCTTATGACATAAGTAACTATGTATCTTAAATATCATGCAGGGTCTGGTCAAGGCCTATTTGCCGTCCAGAACAAGAATATTACTTGTCAGATTTTTCAGCCATTCCTTACAAGTCATTGATATCTGTAGAAGGTTAGGATCACTTCATACTAGTTCACTAACCAATATGAAGATTAAATTCATCAGGAGTAGTATTTATATGGAATAGCTTGTTCAGTGCTTTTCTGCTTACAGTTATCAAGTATATCAAATTCCCTACAATTTCCTTTTCAAAGGCTTTAGTAAAGCCTTTGACACTGTTTCCCACAGCATTCTCCTGGAGAAGCTGGCGGCTCATGGTTTAGGCAGGTGTACTCTTTGCTGGATTAAAAACTGGCTGGATGGCCGTGCCCAGAGACTTGTGGTGAACGGAGTTCAATCCAGTTGGCAGCCGGTCACAAGCGGTGTTCCCCAGGGGTCAATACTGGGGCCAGCCTTGTTTAATGTCTTTATCAATGATCTGGATGAGGGGATTGAGTGCACCCTCAGTAAGTTTGCAGGTGACACCAAGCTGAGTGGGAGTGTTGATCTGCTGGAAGGCAGGAAGGCTCTGCAGAGGGATCTGGACAGGCTGGATGGATGGGCTGAGGCCAACTGGATGAGGTTCAACAAGGCCAAGTGCCGGGTCCTGCACTTGGGTCACAACAACCCCATGCAATGCTACAGGCTTGGGGAAGAGTGGCTGGAAAGCTGCCCAGCAGAAAAGGACGTGGGGGTGCTGGTTGACAGCTGGCTGAATATGAGCCAGCAGTGTGCCCAGGTGGCCAAGAAGGCCAAGGGCATCCTGGCTTGTATCAGGAAGAGTGCGGCCAGCAGGACTAGGGAAGTGATTGTGCCCCTGTATTCAGCACTGGTGAGGCCACACCTTGAATACTGTGTTCAGTTTTGGGCCCCTCACTACAAGAAGGACGTTGAGGTGCTGAAGCGTGTCCAGAGAAGGGCAATGAAGTTGGTGAAGGGCCTGGAGAACAAGTCTTATGAGGATTGGCTGAGGCAACTGGGGTTGTTTAGTCTGGAGTCTTCTCCAGCCTCTTGGAGGCTGAGGGGAGACCTTATCGCTCTCTACAACTTCCTGAAAGGAGGGTGTAGTGAGGAGGGTGTTGGTCTCTTCTCCCAAGTAACCAGCGATAGGATGAGAGGTAATGGCCTCGAGTTGTGCCAGGGGAGGTTGAGATTGGATATTAGGAAAAACGTCTTTACTGAAAGAGTGGTGAGGCATTGGAACAGGCTTCCCAGGGAGGTGGTGGAGTCACAGTCCCTGGAGGTATTAAAAAATGGGTAGATGTGGCACTTTGGGACATGGTTTAGTAGGTATGGTGTAGTTGGGTTGATGGTTGGACTAGGTGATCTCAGAGGTCTTTTCCAACCTTAATGATTCCATGATTCTATGATTCATAGTTGTGGAGAAAGAGGATCTTTAAATGCCTGCATTTTGTTTAGTCACTGATGAAAATTGGTTTGGTTTTATCATTGCCTATAGGGAAAACTGTTAATGACTTTCTGAAGAGAAGTGTTAAGTCCTTCCTTCTCTCCCCTCCACCCCTTCCTGTTTTTGGTTAATCTTTAAAACAATACAATCCTTCTTTCCTGCCAGTGCCTCTACATTTCTTGATCATCTGCACAGGGTTTACCCTATTAGCCTCAATACTAGCTACAGGCTTCTCTAGAAAAGTCAGCTACACTGTTTTGTACTTTCACGGGGCTATTGGATCTTATAACCTTATGCTGCCACAATGAATATTCAAGAAATAAGATTCATTCTGAAATTCAAACCACTTTGGCACATATTAATAACATTCTTTCCTGAGTTCCAAATGGATTTGCTCCCTTTGCATCTTAAAAAAATATGCAATAAACATTTGCTCAGCCATAAAAAGGTGGAATGAATGCAATTAAGCCATTTAAATATCAATCATTTAGACAAACAAAACACACAAGTGCCGAAGTGTTCAGCCAGTCAATTTTATGAACACACAGGAAAGAATAAACCAAGGGTATTTTAATGGAAAAGCAAGCTAATTTGCAGTCTGCTACAACACACTGCTAAGCTTCTTGGGTATACTCTGATTAGACATGGATTGCAGTAAAAGAGCTACCAAAAAACCACAGACTCTGATGGTATTAGCAAGAAGTCTAACTTTCCCACAGCCACATTTAGGAGAAACAATGGTTGTGAAGGGGGAGTGGTGTTAATACTGAAGCTTAATGGGGCAGGACTTGCTGTTCATCAGAGAATCTGGATTTTGGATCAGCTCCAAGCTCATAAAAATCTTCCCAGGAAAATATGAAACTTAATATAGAAGATGTCTCCTTATTTAAAAAATGTAGTGCAACCACTGCAAAGTTGTTTGGGCATTTTAATATCAAGGAATACCAGTAGAGAAACCATAACATTTATTTCTTCAGAACCCCCTTGATGCCATCTGCAGCTAATGTACCAAATGCCATTTCTGAATGCTTTGTAGCCACAAGGTGACAAAGTAGCTATCAATGAGATAAGGATTGTTCTGCTTAGAACTGCTCTTGCAGTTCCAATAGGGAAGTGATAAATTACAGAATTCAATGATCTTTCTGGACGAAAGGTTTGAGACAGTTACAGCTGAGATTAGCACTTTGGATAAGAGAGTGACAGGAGATGAAAGAAGACCAGAGGCCTGCAAGAAAGATCACAAAATATAAAACAAAAGATGCTAAAATATTCTGCTCGTAAAATGCAAATGATCACAGAATAATGAACTGAGCACATACAGGACAAAATTAAAGCAGGAAAAAAAAATGTAAACTGTGTAAGTTGTGTGGTGTGGTCAACACGCTGGAGGGAAGGGATACCATCCAGAGGGACCTTGACAGGCTTGAGAGGTGGACTCGTGAAAACCTCATGAAGTTCAGCAACACCAAAAGCAAGATCCTGCATATGGGTTGGGGCAATCCCAAGCACAAATACAGGATGGGTGGAGAACTGGGGGTGTTGGTTGATAAGAAGCTCAACATGACCCAGCAATGTATGCCTGCGGCCCAGAAAGCCAAGCATATACTGGGCTGTGTCAAAAGAAGCGTGGCCATCAGGTTGAGGGAGGTGATTCTGCCCCTTTGCTCTGCTCTGGTGAGACCCCACCTGCAGTACTGCATCCAGCTGTGGGGCCCCCAACATAAGAAGGACATGGACCTGTTGGAGCGAGTCCAGAGGAGGGCCACAAAGATGATCAGAGCTGGAGCACCTTTGTTATGAAGGCAGGCTGACAGAGTTGGGGTTGTTCAGCCTGGAGAAGAGAAGACTCCCCAGGGACCTTATAGCAGCCTTCCAGTACCTGAAGGCAGGCCTACAAGAAAGCTGGAGAGGGACTTGTTATAAGGGCATGTAGTGATAGAACAAGTGGTACTGACTTTGAACTGAAAGAGGGTAGACTAAAATTAGATATAGGGAAGAAATTCTTCACTAGAAGGGTGTTGAGGCACTGGAACAGGTTGCCCAGGGAAGTTGTGGATGTCCCACCCCTGGCAGTGCTCAAGGCCACGTTGGATGGGACTTTGAGCAACCTGGTCTAGTAGATGTGCCTGCCTATGGCAGGGTGCATTGGAACTAAATGATCTTTAAGGTCTGTTCCAACCCAAACCATTCTATGATTCTATGATTCTACGATAAATTAGCTACTTAAAAATGACCTGAGATTTTGCTGTGGTCTGTGAATGAAACCTTTTGTTTTCAAACACCATGAAAAGCAAAAAGGAAGCCTTGGAATGGAGATGCATTTTTTTTCTCCAAGGATTTTGCACATATTCTGAACAAAACCAAGATAGTATAAGATTTGGGAATATGTCAAATATGCCTAGTTTCCAGCAAGACTCCAGAAGCAGGAATCAGCTAAAATGAGCATCAAGAAATGCTTCTAAAATAGTGGGGGAGTGTTTGGAAAGATAGATGCAAGTTCTTGGCAGTGGACAGTTCTGTCTGATAGAGTCTACTTGTTCATGACAGCAGCCTTGATGTCTGCATCGACATCTTGGGGAGCATCCAACTGCCTTTTCCTTGCAATTTTTTTTTTTTCTCTCAGTGAGAAGCTGACTTAAGCCATAAGCCATTGTCTTGATTTTGAAGCTGTGGGATGTTTCCATATGTGCAGGACTGGTCTGTCAGTGACTTTAAGACAAATATTGTTGGTGCTTGGTAACAGATCACAGTGCTTAGTTCTGTTGGTAATATGCTCAAATGAGTATTAATACAACATTCCTTTTAATGAGGTGCAGTCTATCATCAAATAAGAATGTTAAGTTGGAGATTTACCTGGAATCTGTGGCTAGTGCAATTTTAAAGTGTTTCTAATGAAAGGATCAATTTTTCCACCCAGTAATACATTGAGTTTTCATGAGGAAAATCAGATTTTGTAGATGTGTTCTGGATGGAAAAGTGGAATCTTCAGAGCCATAATCTGCCTGTGCTTCCAAGGGACACCTTTTCTGTTTTAAAGATGCCAATAATCAAGAAGGAACTCATAGAAAGAGAGAAATTTGGGGACCAGCTGTTTTCCCAGCAGGCTCTATACTTTTCCCACATTAGGTATTCCTGAAGGAAGAAATACTGCCCAAGCCACTCCAAGCACCTGAGCCAAAGCCCACTGCAGGGAATTGGAAGATTATCAGGTTATGAATTACTAGCGGTGCATTGTCATCCCAGCTGTTTATCTGTATGTTCACTAAAGTCATGACCATTGTTAGTATCAACATAGCTTGCTAAGAGTTAACTATTTGGGAACAGAAATTTATTCATTGCTGGGGAGTTTTTGGGGATACATGAGTTTGTTTTTCAGATCAGGAATGCAGGAAAAAACTGTCACTGAAAAATATAACCTAATTCTCCTGGTTCCATAGAAGACCTTGAAAATATGAACACTCTACATTCAAAATGTAATGACAAAGAAAAAGACCCTCCCCCGACAGTATTTTTTCTCATCTCATCACTTGGTAGGTGGGACAGGCAGAAATAGGCCATGATTTTTGGATATTTGGATTTGACAGTGTTGTTAAAGGCAAGATGCACAATATATATGTTAAGCAGAGAAATATCATCTTTCCATTGGGGAAAATCTCAGGCCTTGAGAGAAGATCACTTATGACAATCTCAACATGAGTCTGTAGCAGGAGTCTGGAGAAATGTCAGGAGTTTTGAATTGTAGCCCCATGCCTTAACCACAAAACTGTCCTTAAGATATATGGTCTCAGGGTATCTAAACCCCCAGAATCACTGCTGTTTGATCTGCTAAACTGGGCATTTGAAGATATTGAAAACTTTATTGATGTTAACAAAATACTTTCAAAGGAAGGCTGTGACCTTCCAGTTTAATTATAGTTGCAAACCTCTGTCTCTTCTCCAGACTATTGCATTTAATTCAGTCAGTGTGTGTTCCAACATAGCTTGTTGCTCAATATTCTGTATGCAGCTCTTGAAGACCCCATTCGTAACTGTTGCTCCACTTACTTAGGTATGTCACAACAACACAGAGATATTTGCCTTGAAGAAGATAAACTGGTCAATGCTAAAATAGTAAATAATCAGAACTGATGGACAGGCTGGGCCTGAGTTGAGTAAACAAGCAATCCTTTGAGTCAAGATTTGGCAAAAGAAGGTTTTTGATCGTTTCTACTAATATTGTGGACTTCCGTTTGATTTACAAAAGGCTGTAAATTCCAGATGTTGCAAGAATAATCACTGGCACTGGCTCAAGGACCATCTTAAAAAATATTGATTAAATTACTGATTCCTTGTTGACCTGCCAAGAATAGCTTTTCAAGCTAGTTCTGCCCAAATAAAAAAAAAGGTAGTTTGCTTCATGTTGAGAAGACCATAGACCTTGGACATTAAGCCATAGGATAGGCTTCAGTACATTCATCATGGTCACCAGCTGCTGCATTTGATAGTGTTGCCTACAGAATAGCAACAGCCTATTCTACCAGTTTCCTAAGTGATGATTTAAATGATAGAGGAATTCATAGCCTTAGTTTCTCAAAATTTTCTTTTTATTTATATTTTGCCCACATGTCAGCTTATGAATGTCTTTTTTTTTTTTTCCATCTGAAATGTTGTTGTCTCCTTCCACATTTAATGCTTCTTTGAACAATTGTTTGTAGAATACCTTTAGACTCTAAATCCAACATCTTGGGAAAGCCTTAGCAAAGTCTCAAGGACCTGGGTACAAATGGGGAAAAGAACTCAGAGTCCAGAAAGCTGTGCATCATTTAATGTTGTTTTGGGACCTTAGCGTTCCTGTTAGAAATCCAATCTATTTCCTGGATATTCATGCCAGGGTTAGTATTGAACTCAGAAATGATGTAAGTTGTTCTGTGCACAGGAGCCTATAAGGTTATAAAATCAGTACTCTTGATTACAAAGAAATAAAAAGTGCTCTAACATGAAAATAATTTTGTTTACAGGCAGTGAAAAATGTAAGATTTTCTTTAGCTCTGCAGAGATTGTTGTTGAGCATATATCAGGTTTGCCTCTGTGCTCATTTATACTGAGATTTTGCAAGAGCAAATATTTAATTTATAGCAAAGCATATTAGGAATGGCAAAAGAAGCTTTGGAAAGTAAAAGCAACTGTGCGTGTATATCTCCTCAATTAGCTACAGC
>VZTL01070032.1:0-12292 GCA_013400535.1 Scopus umbretta
GTAGCTCCCCCGCTACCAAAACCGTGTCATGCAAACCATATACAACCAAAAAGCATGTCCAAAAGGGAAGTGGAAGATATTATGATGTAGAAATACCACATAAAGTAGGCATATCTTCATATCTGTAAACATGAAAACCTCTGACAACTGTAGGCTGATTAGCACCACATACAAAAGCAGTGAAGAAGCAGGAGCAGACAGATAGATCATCATGCCTGTATTTTGGAGAGATGAGAACTGTTACAACTTTGAAAGAAAATGAAACATAACATAAAATTGGTTGCTGAATGTAACTGTCATTTTTGTCCTAATGCAGCTATGAATAAAACAATGTATTACTGAAAATAAGTTAGACCTGGCCCTCATCTAACAATTTAGCTTTCAGTTGATCTACCCTGTATTAAGTGTATCTAAATTATCATCATAGCTGAATGCAATGCAACATCACAGCAGTATGCAACAAGAAATTTTAGTAAAAACAGCCAAACTTGTGCTCAGTTTCAGAACACCTACTTCAGTGTCAGTACCTACTGCACAACAGCTACTAAGTAGGCTTCTGCAGCAGCGAAAAGGGGTATATTCTACTGCAGAACAACTCATACTTCAACAGAAAATATCAACCTCATGAATGACGGGTTAGAGGACAAATGCAATGGTTGTTTCTGCTCCTTGGATTACTTACCTTTTCTACCATCGGCTGTCCAGTATTTCACGCACAAAATCAAACTGGCAGCAGGGATCAGGACTTAAGACAGTCTTAAGCAGTCAAGATTCCTCATTACCAGACTCAACAATCATAAGTTCTCTTGATAATGCATGATCTGGCATGAACTATTTTTAGCAGAAGAAAAGTGAAAGGGTCATTCCCACCATGCTATCATGTGTATACAACTGCATTTACTATAGTCTGTTGTGTAGAAATTCTTCCCAGAAATGGGAAATACAGATTTCACTTTTTATTTGAAGGACAGAATTTTTGTGACAGGTGCAGGTGTCTGCTTTCACTTTTCTGCTTAGTACACCACTTTCTTCTGCCTACCATGTTTCCAGCAACAGTCACACCCTCTTCATCGAAGGCTCAAGGTCTTTGATCTACTTTTTAGTATGCTGCAAGATTGATCCTTCACTGTCTGCTCTCCAGATTTTTTTCCTCATCTGTGTCTGTCCAACCATATTGGACACTACCTGAAGAAATAATCAACTGCTGCAACACATGCCCCAACTGAAACAGACTGGAAAACAGGCTATTACACCAACAGAATGCTCTTTTTATTAAACTTGTAAAGGAACATAATTTACCATAAGCCTGAAGCTGCAGATGTATTGGCATCAATAAGTATTTCAACTGAAAGGCTTTGAGTCAATGATGGTAGAGGTCTTTCTTCAACCACCATAACTAACAACCTGTGGCAACTATCCAACAACAAACACTCATGTGAAGAGGATTAGCTGCAGTAACATATAACCATGGGAGAAAACTAAGTCTAGGTATATGCAAGTAAATTATTTCTCATACCCTACAGTCCGAAGTAAATTTTAACTGGTAAAACCAAAAGAAAACAAAACACCCAAACCAATAGTAATACCACTTTTTTGACAAATTTTAAATTGAAGGTAATATAAACAGTGATAGATTACTTAAAACTTCATTAAGAAATAATTAGTATCTGTATTTAAAATAGACATTAATGTTTTAAGTTTACAGAAGCAAAAATAAGCTTCAATTTCCATCATTCTTAAACAGTGAAGACAAGAAATAAAAAAGTTGATTTAAAAAAATCAAGTATTTTAGTTAAAAAAAATGTGTCTTAAGTATACTAAAAACAGTCCAAGAGATAATACATAGTAAATGTGCTTGTCTTTAATCCAGTTATGTTTGTCCAATCACAGTATCAGACAGAATATCTTTAAAAGAAGAACAGATAGTTTTACATTAAGAAAGGCTTTCCCCCCCTCCCCCCCCCCCCCACAGCAGGGCTAAAANCCCCCCCCCCCCCCCCCCAAATCTCTGGGTATAAATAGTAACCCCAGGACACCACTGTAGAAGACAGCATACTGGGCCAGCATTGATAAGATTATAGGAAAAAAAAGTAGGCAGGATATGAAAATGGGTTGACAGGAACCCCACGAAATTCAGCAAAGGAATCTGGGATGGACTAACCCTGTGCAACAGTCAATACTGGTGGCTCACAGCCTAGGCAACAGCTTTACAGAAAAAAGACTTGAGGTCCTGGTGGCCAGTTTGAACAGAAGCCTGCAGCATGCCAACCACATTATGGGCTGCATTAGCAAGAGTCCAGCAGGTCCAAAATGCTTACTTCTCTACTTGGCACTTGGGAGTCTGCATCTGTGTCAAGTTTCATGCTCTGTGGTACAAGAAACATATTGACATACTATAGCATGTTAAGAGGAGGACCACCAAGATTGTTAAGGGGCTGAAGCATATGACATACAAGGAGAGACAGAAAACTACATTTGTTATCCTTAAAGCTGAAAAAAACCACACCAATATGCACCAGTCAGGTATTTTTTGCTGACACATCTGCATGGATGACAATGGTGCTTTTATTAAATGTCAGATTATACCGCACAGCCACAAAAACTCTGGAATAAGTACCCAGGGAGAGAACATACACTGTAGCGGCTACAAGTTATCAAATAAATGGACTTGGGGCAAAGCGGATGGAAAAATGCTACGTTTCAAAACAGCTTCTCTCAAATTAATACAATGAGACATATGTTAAAACTGGATTAACACTGCCAAGTTATTTAGAAGCTGAAATTCTATGGTACCCTTCCAAAGACTTTCCAGCTTTAGGAAACCATTTTCACTGTATTTTCACTTATATTTGCCCTCTCTTTCTGTCCAGCTCATTTCCTTTGGAACAGAAATAGTGTTTAAAAGCATCTGATAAATTATCATCAAAAGAATAATCAAAAGAAGCAAGTGTTCGCTAAAGCAGGAAGATCTCACTTTCATGAAATATGTACAATATTAAGCAACATAGGAATTATGAAAAATGTGAAAAACCCACCAAAACTCCTACAGAATATTATTCAAGTGCTTCCTTGAGCTCTGCAACGAAAGCAGATGGAGAAAGGGAGCATTCCTGGAAAATCTCAGGCTCATTTTCTCTACCTTTCACCACCACTTTTTTTCATTTATAGGAATTCAAAGTTGAATTCCACAGCCTTGTGCTGGTGATCAACCCTCTTTCAAAACTGTTTAAGGATTATCGATAGTCTGTGTTTTGGCCTTTTAGATATTAGTCTGAAAGATCCCATTGTGTGTTCAAAAAAAGAAAAAAAAAAAAACACACACAACACACCCCCAAAAAAACCACAATACCACAAAATCCCCCCCGCCAAAAAACAGGTGAGGCAAGCAGCCTCAAAGTAATGTAGAAGCCTCTTGATCCTTCACCAGAAAAAGGCAGTAAGAAACAGACTGCAGAAACCTTTATTTCAACTGATCAATTATTCTTCACATCTCATTTTTCTTCTCTAGAGGGTTGTTTTCAAACAACAGTATTCCTTTCTATTTTTTTCCCCTCCAAAATAACCAGAATATATAGGTATAGCATAGGAAGTGAATTTTATTTAAAAAAATACATTGTGTTGGCCATTATAAGTGGAAGAATGGCAAAAAAAATCATTATTGTTCCCTTAATATTAGAGCATTCAGCCTGAATCAGTACATCAGACAAACATGTTTCCTCTTCATGTTATAGACCTGCCTCACTCCTGTTCCCATCTTTAGACTAAAAGTTCTCTAAACAAATGCAAAGTTTATTGAATGAATATTTGTTTGTCTTCTAACAGACTTTCTCCTTCCCTTGTTGGTTTTCCCTTCAAATACTACCATTAGGATAGAAAACAACACTAATGTTCATTATTGGAAATTTATGATGTGCAAAGAGGAAACATAGTCAAGTTTCACAGTGTTTATGCTAGAATTTGATTCTGTGGAATTAAGTAGAAAAGATAAACAGCCTTGACTTAAATATATTAAACAGTAAGGCAGACTTTAGCTATGCCTTGTGCTGTACTGTACATTAATCATTCATCATCATCTTAGTTGAAATATTAATGTATTGCTTGCACTGTAAAAATTCCTACCTAATGATCTCAGTATTTTTCAGTAGAACTGCTGATAGTATCAGTTTAGAGCAGAAATGAGGATGATACCATTGTTAATCCCACATATTCTACACCAGAATCAACCACTCTCAGCTACAAATAACGTTATCGATCTCTTTCCTCCTCTGTCCTGGTTTCAGCTGTTTACACCAGTCAAGGACTTTTCAGCTTCCCATGCTCTGCCGGGGCACAAGGAGCTGGGAGGGGGCACAGCCAGGACAGCTGATCCAACCTGGCCAAAGGGCTATTCCATACCACCTGGCATCACGCTCAGTACAGAAACTGGGGGGAATGGGCCAGGGGAAGCAGGGATCACTGCTTGGGGGTGGGCTGGGCATTGGGTGGTGAGCAATGGCATTGTGAAGCACTTGTTTTGTATATTCTTTTATCATTATTATTATTTTCTCTTTCTCTGCTGTCCTATTAAACTGCCTTTAACTAAACCCACGGGTTGAGGTTCGTTCATTTGTTTTGGTTTTGGTTTTTTTTCCCCCCCTGGTTCTCTCCCCTATTCCACTGGGGCAGGGGGAGGGTGAGCGAGCAGCTGTGTGGTGCTTGGCTGCCGATTGGGGTTAAACCACAATACTCCTCGAAAATTTCTGTATTTCCTTAGCAGTTCACCCTCCAGATCTTCCTTTTTCCAGTACTCTCTACCTACTTATGCAGGTTATCTTCAGGTGCGTTAAGTACAGATCTGGATCAAAGGTCTGCATGCTCATCCATGTCCTCCAGCCATACCTCTTATCAGACAGCAAAGAAACTCATCATCTCTTTGCTACTTCAAAAAAGGAATGTGGGCATTTCCATTCTCAGATGTGTTTTGCAACATGGTTATTTCTGTATAAAGAATTTAATATCAAATAAGTTTGGCATGTACAGCAAATAGTGGCAACTCCATCAAACGAAGCAGTTTCAGAACCATTTATTAGTGTCATAACCTATTCAAAAAAACTTTAATGATTTAAGAAAAATTGCAACCTTTTTCTGCCTTAAATAAATTCTCAAATTATCTTATTACAGTTATTTTTATACCATCAGACTATTCTTATTTGTTCTAGCTAGAAAACACAATGCTGCTGCCTATGATTGTATTATAGAGACACATCAAACATAGTTGGTCTGAAAATAATGAAGGGGATATGCCTTCCATCTTGCATGGATAGATTGGGAATAAAAACTGGGTAGCTGACAGCTCTGATCAAAACAGAGTGGAAGAAAGCCATAAGTCTCACTGGAAAGAAGTTAAAAAGTTCAAAACAAACTCAACAAAACAGATGCAAAAGCCTCAGAAACATTATTGTAGAAAGTTCTTTTGAGAGATTTTTTTGGGAGTGGCTTTTTTGTTCATTTACCGTCGACAGAGCAGAGGATAGACAGCTATGGAACATACGCTGGTAAGAAAAAGTTGAAAATAGAAGCTGTAGAACATAGAGTATAAAGGAAACATTTTAAAGGACAGAAAATTCCTAAAGACAAGGCAGGTACAAAAAAAGAATAAGCTATGGCTACTTCTCTCTTTCTCCATCCAACTTCATTTCTACAACATACACTGTTGCAACTTGGAAAGGAGAAAGGAAAAACAGTGTTAAAGAAATGCTGTACAAATTATTCTTCTCGTATGAATGCTCAAAATCAGTATTGGTATTAAAAAGACTGGTATGAAAAAGAATCTGTATTTAATGAAAGAGGACTAGAAACGATATATCTAGGAACAACATTCTCAGTAAGCTACAAGGAGCAGGACATTTAATCTTAGGGTACCTTCATAATATACACCACATTATTTATTTCTTCACAAGGTCAAGGAAATTGTTACCTTGGGTTCTCTTAATCTTATTTTTTTCCCTGCCAATCTGAGAGCAAAGCAAATGAAAAATTCAAAAGCAATCTGTATGAAACAAATTGTGGCCAAACTTTTCTTAGAGTTGTTGCAAAGCTACAGGACCAAATTCTCTATGAATAATCAAGATATTTATCCAAAGGAAAACTTTCATAGCATTACGTGAAGTAGTAATCTATAAAATATTATGAACAGTCTAACTCTCTCAAAAAGCCAAGATTTTTGTTACAATTCATGGTATTTTAGTGACATTATACCAAGAACTTTGTTTTACATTTCCCAGATAGCACAGAAGTTGGCTGCATTCTGTCAGTGCTTTATACAAGAAGCAGCCTATGTAATGGGAAAGAATGCTCAAAGATTTTCTGAGATAAGAAGTTAAAGCTTTACAGTCTGAAGTATCTTGTTACCTCATTCCTGCTTTAAAAAAAAGTTACATTGGCAGAAACATTCCCATGTATTGGTTTTCTTTAAATTTTCCTTTTAGTACAAAAGATTGTTAGCTTGGGTTGTTTGTTTGTGGGCTTGGGTTTTTTTTCTGTTTGGTTGGTTTTTGGGTTGGTTTGGGGTTTTTTTGTTTGTTTGTTGTGGTTTTTTTTTATTGGGGGGGGGTGGGTTTGATTTTTGTTTTGTTTTGGGTTTTTCTGTTTTGTTTTTTGCTTTAATGGTCCCTGCCCTACCCCTTTCCATAATTTCTGGTCAAATATCCAGTTTTGCTAAGGAAGTTCCCAATTTGAGAACTCTTTAGTCATTATAGTGTATCATATGTAACAGTTGTGAGCAACTAAATTACTAGAATTCAAGCAATACTGAAGATATGAGAAAAAATAAAAACTGTACTGTAATGAAGAATAGTACATCTCTTTTGAAAAAGGCAAAAATGTAATGATTGGTTACAGTCTGCCACAAGAATGACACCTACATTAAGAGTGCTGCATTGTACCCACACATGGTAACTATATGTATCTCTGTTTACCTTATTTTTTTCTGCTTATCTGTGGTTTCCATGAATCTCTGGAATAGAATGACTGAACCACAGGGCAAAGGAGATTTGCTGAAGCCAAGCAGGAATGCTTAAAAAAAAAAACTGAGTTGTGTCCACATTAAAAGAAAAGCAAAAGAAAAATAAAGAAAAGGAAAACCTCCAGAAAGGTAAGCATGAAAGCACAAGAGACAAAAAGAACAAATAAAAAAAAAATACCCATTTACCTAAGCAGTCAATAATACAGACAGTCTGAACACATGACCATGGTAGAGAAGAAACATTCAGAGAAAACAAGCCTACAGGAGGAAAAAATATAAAAGTTCTTGGACACACATTCTGTCTGGGAAGATCCCTATGTTAGAATCCGATTATTCAGGCAAAATGACATAGGATACCTCCAAATTAAAAGTTATAAAAGAAGCAATTGAGAAAATAAAATATTCAATTGCTCCAAACAAGTTGTCAGGACAAGACAGTATTCACCAGAGATTCCTGGGAAAATTCACAAATGACAGTGTTATGAAATAGAGAACAGTGGCCATTACAAGGGAGAACAAATTAATGCTATCTGTTGGCCTTTAGGACTCTATGCCACTGTTATTACACATATATATATGTGTGTGTGTGTAAGTTAAATATCTGGCACTATCCCTATTTACTACATTAGAAAAATATTTAATACTATAATATAGCATAGCACTCTGAAGTTGCACTGAATTTCAAAATGAATGTACTATATGAAGTAATAGCACAATATGTAGTAAAAGCAGAACAGTACGTCCTTCCCAGAGTCTAAGAGAAGGTCCTTGGAGTCCAAGAAGGCTGACACCAGCCAGCTACCAAGCACAGCTCATGGTGATGAGATTTCACTAAATCACACTGCTAGCCACATCTTCAGCTTTTATCTTAGAGGGAAAGGACATATTTCAATATTGCTCACAATTCCTATTAGGTTCTTTTGGTTATGACTGTATGTACTGGTTCTGGCTGGGATGGAGTTAATTTTCTTCATAGTAGCACATATAGGGCTATGTTTTGGATTTGTGATGAACACAGTGTTGATAATACAGGTATGTTTTAGTTACTGCTGAGCAGTGCTTACACAGCGTCAAGGCCTTCTCTGCTTCACATGCCACCCCACCAGCAAGTAGGCTGGGGGTGTACAAGAAGCTGGGAGGGGACACAGCTGGGACAGGTGACCCCAACTGGCCAAAGGCATATTCCATGCCATATGACATCATACTCAGCATATAAAGCTGGGGGAAGAAGGAAGGGATGGGACGTTTGGAGTGATGGTGTTTGTCTTTCCAAGTATCTGTTACGCATGATGGAGCTCTGCTTTCCTGGAGATGTCTGAACACCTGCCTGCTAATGGGAAGTAGTGAACGAATTCCTTATTTTGCTTTGCTTGTGCAGTTTTTGCTTTACCTGATGAACTGTCTTTATCTCAACCCACAAGTTTTCTCACCTTTGCCCTTCTGATTCTCCCCCCCCCATCCCACTGCAAGGCAATATGCAGGTGGCTGTGTAGGGCTTAGGTGCCTACCAGGGTTAACCCACAAAACTGTAGTATCATTAATAGAAAATAGAGTGTATTTGGTTTTCATTCCATTTTATGCAGTTTTATTCCATACCAGAGTAATTTAATTAAAAATAATTTAATAAAACCTAAAAAAATATGGAATGGTTACTCACTTGTGTGACTATTGATGAGCCATCAATAATCACACAGATGTGTTCACAAAATTATTATAGGGAAAAAGCCAGAATAGGAAGTGTAGTCAAGGTAGTGCAGTCAAACCATGATAACGGTAGCAGTGATATATTTTCTAAAATATTGCTCTTCAGGAAGCTGTCTTGTAGTGGCTATTTCAACATCATCATATCTGGATAACTCACAACAAGGACATTTAAAAAAGAAGTGATTAAGTTCTCCTTACAGTTAATATTGCTTTTCAATACGTATTGGGATACTGGAAAGTTCCATGGGTAGAACACTAACACCGGAAAAAAATAATTATAGACCAAAGTAATGAACAAAAGACTAATAAAAATTACACAATAATCTGCTGATTAATGTCAGTCAACTGATTTCAGCTGTTGTCTTAGAGGATCCAAAAGTCTACACATAGCTAGGGAATTTAAGACAGTTAAGTTACTTAAACTTTTGTAGGATGCTTCTGTATATTATATTTGTAAAATATCTTTAAGGAAAAAGTACACTAATTCAGAGTCAGTTTTTTTCATGCAAAAATAGCATGAGAACCTTTTTTTGTTCTATTTATTTTGTAACTTACTCCACTCAAATGGGAATTCTAATGGGAAATTATCAGTGTGGGGATAAGTTTCTACAGTGGTCAGAGAGATTAGTTCTCTGACATAACTACTCTAAATCAATAAACCTATCAAAAAAGTCACTAAGATTGTTGAGAATGTTGAGCTCTTCAACAATTTCTCTTCAGTTTTTCATTTTGTATAACATTATGAATCAGGAAGATATTAAGCAAGGACAACGCAAAATCTCATAGTGATGTAATCTTTGTAAATAAAGGACATAGATTTTTAATGACCCCAATTTTTAGTGTTACTCAGAAAATGTTAAAGTTAGCTTTTGATTTTTAAGGTTTATACTTTGTTCATTTTGGTAACCTCTTCCACAAGGTCATCAAAACATTTATTTCTAGAGTTATGACTCATTTTTATTTCATTACTCATATTACCAAATCTTGAAAATTATACGTTCACAACTACACACTATATTTCCAAAACAATTTTCAGCTCTATATATTTAAACACATTTAGTGTTTTTTTTTCCCCCACAAACTTAACCACTACACTATGAACAAGAATAATGCAGTTATTAGTCATCACCCAATTCACACCTTTCACTTAATTTCATTTTTACCCTCTGTACAAAAAAGCATGAAAACCTACGAAAAACCTACCCTTCTTTTAGCCCATATTTCTCAGACATGCTACTGATTACCAGTGTATCCTTCTTTGCAATTTGATGCATACTGGTTTGTAATTTAGCTTGCATTCTTTCAAATGGCACTAAGGACTTGTGAACACCAGTACTCCTGAGGCTTGCTTTGCTTAGGCTTATTGATTGTAAACAATTCAAAGTTGGAGAAAAATAAAGGACACGACAATAGCCTCTTTCCATCACTCTTGTCCCACAACCCTTTTTTGTTCTGGAAGAACTAACCTTTACTTTTCAAATATATGTCATCAGGGCACGCCAACACAGTATGTATATTCATACTGAGGCTCCTATTTCACTGAATTATAAAACTGATTCTATTTCTGCTGATAAGAGAATTACAAAAAAATTGATTGGTGTGAGCCTGTACTCATACAGGAATTGTTGTTGGGTATGTTTAAACTGCCAACAGCTGTATAATTTGAGAAGTACTGAATATGCAGATGTATCACACGTGCTTCTATTATGTATATGCTTCTGCCTATATTTATGTTATGTTAACTAATAGGGTAAAAAGATAAACAGAGATACAGAGGAAAGGGTTAATGTTTTAAATTCGTTTTCTGATTAACTAACCTATTATCTACTATGTGTAAGCCATTAGATTTTAAATTTTCTCTTATCTGATGGAAAAGATATAGCAATGAAGGTCCCTTGAAACTAGGTCAATCTTTTAAATAAGAAATACCAGTGAATATGAATAAATTAAGATTAATTTCAGAAATCTACTGGACATTTATAGTAAGCAGACTGCACACTTCTGGAACAAAACCTATACCTGTTGTGCCAAATTTTCTGGTTACAGAATGCCTTGCTCTATGGACAGAAACAGTATGGTACATCCCTACTTGAGTGTAAGCAAACAGGAATAAGTATTAACTGAACAGCAGAATACCAACTACTAGGTATCAGCCTCCCCTTCTCCAATCCCCTCTATTCATTCTTTTTTATTTATGACTATGAAGTCTGCAGTTTCTATGAAGATGGAAAGAAAGAGCCATTAAGAGCATCTTCTGATATTGTCAGATGCGTCAACATCTGCCCTTCATCTTTTCCTTTTCCCCTTCTCACCTTTTGCAATTTCACCTGTAGAACAGAACAAAAGCAAGAAATCTTTTTCTTAATACCTTTCTGTCCATCAATAACAAACTGCTTCTGGACTCCACATTTTGGCCTTATATCAGATTTTTATGCCTTCAGCAGTCCCCAAGAATGCAGTGCTTTAATACTTTTAAGTCTTCATACATTGCAGTCTTATACATTACATTATATAGCACCCTTCATTTATGAAGCTGCAATGCAACCTTAATAAAGCCTTAAACTGGCCTCCACAATTATCTGTTCCAGTTTTAAATCTTTTCACAGTCTGAGAATATACTGTGGCAATTGCATTCAACTCAGGAAGCCCAGAAACAGATTGTACAAGCAACCCCCATTTATTCCCTTATTTGCTCAGGTAATTTGACACAAATGCTTTCTTCTGGGAAAACTATTTTTTGTTATTACTGTTATTCTTGATAAGTGTTAGTGAGCCGAAAGGAAAATGCAAAATAACTTATGTCCTCTATACAGGTGGCTTGTGTTTACTTATTATGTACTTTTGGAATATGACTCAGTGATAAACAAATAAGGAAGAATACAAGTTAAAACTTAACAGCCAAGGACCATCTTGGTATCTCCACTATCTCTCTAACAAGGTGTTATTATACACAAGACCAATCCCTCAAGACACCAGAAACAGCTGCTGACCAGGACTACAATATAGTCACATTATATTAATTTTAACACAGGAAGTTGACAAATGCATAAAAATATGACCATTATCTGAAAAGAAAGTAGATTTCCTTGAATTTAAGTTTTTGTTTTGGTTTTGGTTTTTTTTTTTAAAAAGGGGGGGCAAGGAGGATATGTGGGATTTGCCCCGTAATAAAGACATTTTTCCTTAAAAAAAAAAAATAAATCACAGATTAGAAGGGACCTCTGGAGGTCATCTGGTCCAACCACCCTGCTCAGGCAGGGCCATCTACAGCCAGTTGCCCAGGATCTTGAGGTATCTGTTTCTTTAAACAGAAGTTTTTACATGGCAACATATATATTTCCGCCCCCCTCATTAGCGTTGCAAGGCAAGATACTGTACTGTACCTCTTGTAAGATAATCAACTGCCTGGCCCTAAAAAAAAATTATAGAGATATATATATATTACTGCCTGCTAGGGTTGCATGGGAGCCTGCAAACTGCCAAACCATAAACCCCTCACCAATCTGTTTATTCCAACAAATTCAGTGACTATTAAAATAGTAAAATTGGAAGAATGTTCTTAGTCAAATCAATACTTACTTTCTA
>VZTL01070047.1:0-18758 GCA_013400535.1 Scopus umbretta
TGGGACCATGCGCTGCAAGAAGCTCCCTAGACTTGCCTCTGTCAGGCCCCATCAGTTGGATTGTGCCTGGGCCCTCAGGAGGACAGAAGGACAAGTCATTCCCAGGTCCTCAAGTTCTGTGGATCTGAAAAAGGCTGAAAGCTCTCTTGTGCAAGTATCTTAGAAAATACATGTCTTTTTTGGCACGTGCAGTTAAGAGCATACACAGAAATACACAGAGGTAACTTCTTGCCTCTGTAGGCTTAGCAGCCAGTGAGCTATTTTAAGTTCCACACAGATATATAGATACACAGACCAGCAACAGAAGGATATTTGTGATCTTGGTTAGAAGCAAAGCTACAGAATTCAAGGATCTCCAGAGGGCCTGTGCTGGCTGCAGGCTGGGTGTCAAGGCTTTGTTTGGCCTCAGAGGCAAATGGAAGTAAAAGGGAATAGGAATATCCTGTATTACAAATCTAAGCTGATCTGAGTAAAGGCCCAGAGAAGGAAGTTTCTTAGGCCATTTACTACGGCACAAATCTAATTTCAGGCAGTTCAAATGACACCTATTGCAACTTTCTTTCTGTGAAAGTAATAAAAGTTGGTTTAAATATTGTTTTGACAATTTAGTTTCAAATTCCTCAACGTGATCCTACTGGTAGAGTTAGAATGAAAATGCTGTTTTATCTCATCTGCGTGCAGGAGAAAATGCAAATAACAATACTCATAGTTAGAAAAAAGATGGAACAAGCCTTCTATGGGAACCAAAGACATGCCACTGTGTGTAGTAATTCCCAAGTCCTTTAAAGTTATGACAGAAGTTGGCTGTGACTTGTTCGTTCAAACTGGCTAGTCCAATTAGCTGCTATTTCCCCTTGCCCTCTTTGGTTTGGCTTACACAGATTTGATCTGATGGATGGGGATAAATGGGGCTAACTAGCTCCTTTGAAGATACTCTACAGGTCTATTTTTGACATGGAGCCCAAGTCCAGGGAATGCACAGGATATCCTACCTAGGATAGGAGGAAGCGTGAATTCAGTCAAGTGGGACTCCCTAGGCGTTTACTGAATTTGCAGCTACTTTCAGTGGCCTTTTTATGGAATGAGCTTGCTTGTGTCTCAGAGTGGCAGTTGATCTGGTGGCAGGGAGGAAAAAGGGCAAATAAAGTATCATTATTTCTGTATGGGTTAAAAACTGGTGCACCAACATTGAGAATCTTGGGTGTAAACTTCACAGATACGCCACAGAGAGAATTAACGTTTATGTTTTGCCAAGAATAGGTTGCCTAAACAAGCTTGGTTCAAGCTCTCTCTCTTCTTTTGAAATCCATTACTTCCAAATTAGATTGGGGTTTTTTGCATCCATTACTAAAAATGTAACTTAGCGTTCAAAGGCACTGTTCTACCTGCTTCTCCAAAATCCACTTTAAGATAAACCCACATATGCTTCCATTCTCAAGGCAGTAAAAGATTTTACATGAAAACTCTAGCTGACCACATTAAAAAGCACATACAGGTTTCTTGGCCAGTGGTCTGCTAATTAGCTACCACCACGCAGACTAGCTGTATTCTGCTGCCTTTCACTGTAATGTTCAATAGCAACGTACAATAGCCAGATCACTGTATTCTAATGTGAATTACCATAAACAACCCAAGCTATAATCACTCATTTGAGGAATAAACTGATCTTTGCTTTTGTTAGGCACCGTATACTTAAATCTCATTAAAATGTTAATAATCACTACCCTATGCACCATCATAAAACAACTGCTATAAAATTTGATTAAATAATAATTTTGATTAAGTATCAAGTGATTGCATACTATCTTTTTAAACAGACAATATTCTGGAGTTCTAAAGTACTTCTTCAATATGAAATATCTCTGTGTAAGTTCCATTCACTTTACAGAGTTTACAGCCTGGTAAATTTAGGGTTCAGTCCTGTCAGTCACTTTATTAAGGTCTGTCAAACATCTTCCTTGTTGGGGTGCAAGCTAGACACAAATTTATTGCTGTGGAGGGATACCATGAACAATTATGGCTGTCCACGTACATAGGTTCTTAATATATCCATTACTGGCTAACAGTCCCCTTCAAGGAATAAACAGCAGTGGAGAATTTATTTTTTTTTCAGTTGGATTATTAATACCACATTCTTATTAAGAGGGCTGTCAGCATATTAGCAGCATTTGTATTTTAGCAGTTAATAATCCAAGCTAAAACTTGGGTCACAGCAATAGCCCTCTATAGAATCAGCATTTTTTTCCTCTGGTGTACACGGTAACGCAAACAATAGAGAGAAGGAACAGAGAGCACTCAATAAACACCAGGGAAGAACTCAAAGCAAACGCTCTCCAGGAAGAACAGAGGTCTCGGTGGCGGGGCCGAGGGGGACATGTTATTTGAGGTTTAGTAAGCAATTAGTGATTATGCTCAGTAGCTGCAAGGTTTTTTGAAAAGTCCCAAGTTGGCTTCATAAAAACCGTAAGTGTATAAAACTTCGTTAAATTGGAAGGATCTAACCTTCCCTGCGCATGTAATACAGCTGTACTAAATTACGGTTTTGTGGATGTGCTGCATATATGGAAAACAATTTTCAAAACCTTTTTTTATTGTTCTGAATGGCACCATTTTAAATCTAGCTTTCTTAAAGCTGGTGCGTAAGTCTATAATATGTACTCCCTTGTTTCTTAAATTAAACTTTTTATGGAAATTGTCTTAGTTGCTTCTTTTTAGAAAATGAGTAAATTAATAATGCAGTAATATGAAAAAGTAATTTAGTGTGAAATAAAGCTGTAGAATTGTTGAAACAGAAGGAGAAGGAACCATGGAGGTTTATACAATACAATATTAATTCAGAGCATGTCTTTAAATAAAAATGTGGCGGACAATTATGGTGGCACAGATTTGACTTTACTGTTAAGGTTTTTTCACAGACTCAGTTTAAAAAGCAGCAAGGCCAGTCTACATGTCTAAAGTATGTGTGCGAGTCCTAGAAAGATAACCGTTTCTTCCATCTTTGTTTTTTGAACTACACTTCTCAAATTACAACAGTGCAATACGGAGTTGCCCTTTTCTACCATTTTGCAGAGGCAAGAATCAAATTAAGGATGGAATGAATATCCATGCAGTAGGGTGTATATGTGAGTGCGTACGTTTGTGTTTTTAGGTTTGGATCTGCTTGCAAAATAATTCACTCAGCTTCTGAGGCAGTGACTGCTCAAAGAGTGCTGCTTAAAAAACACATCCTCCCTCACTGCCGCCCCCCCGCCGTTGTTGAACTGTCCTTTTACAGCAAGTGTTCAAGCTTTCCCTTACATTTGCTGTGGCCAGACAGTTAAGGAGGCAAATTTTAATACCTAACACCCAGGCCTTAAAAATGTATTAATGCAACTATTTTTAGATACTAATATATACCTTAAAACAAATGCGTCCTCTTATCAGTCCATAAGGAACAGGTCCATAGCACCTGGAATCTGTAGAATTCCTGAGATTATCACCTTCTAACCAAACATGTCCTTTAGGCACCTGTGATCAAGCAAGATTGAAAGGTAAAAGGAGAATAGAATGGTATTAAGCATAGTTTGCCTTACAATATATTTTGTGATTTCTGTGTTCTGTATTTCGTGACTGTATAATGAACTAATTTTTATTGAATCTAGTAAGACAGTGCCAGATTTGGAGGGATGAGAAGGAGTGCTCCAAAGTATCTGTTCTATCATGTGCTCAAAAAACAATGGTTTGCAACAAAAAATCCAAAATGAAGATGTAAGAGGTTAGACCAATGTGACAGGGTCATTAATTTAATAGACTTCAAAAGAGGTCATTAGGATGTTGACTGAAAATCTGCCCTCCTGTCGCAGTAACAGCATGAACAGGGCAGCCACACACTCATCAACATCCTGGGGCCAGCACCAAGGCTAGACCTGTTAGTAGATTCATGATGAACTAACTGGTAATTGATTGTGACATCAATTACGAATAATCTCATCATTTTATCGGAGTAGGCTTGTCAAAGTTCTAATTAAGATCACAGTTCATTCTATGTGCAGGCAGAATCCACAACACATTATATTGCAATAATGATGATCACAAAACAGCAAATCCCTTTTTATAATTTGAAGATTAATGATGGTGACCTTCTACTATATGACAAAGACCTTTCATTGCCTATATATATTATGCATTAACTGTATTACATACCGTAGACTCATGGCATTCACTGGCTGACTCAATGACAAAATGAGAAATAGCAACATAGCTGTGTTAGTTACCTAAGTAAGAGTATAAAGCTTTCATATATCAAAAAGTTGCTACTGTAAGTCTTAAACTAAGATTTTTCTCTTGGAATATACAACACTACTTTGATATGTTTTTTTTAAAAACATTTCAGATATAAGTAACCTCTTACAAGTTACCAAATAAAATACTTAATAATTATTTTTCTAATCTGTTTTTGTTTCTGAAATTCTAAACCAGACTGAAAATTTAAAAGTAGCAACATATTCCCAGTCTAGATAATATTTAACGTGGACTTTAAGTTAACATACATTTTTCCCAAACCAAATGCATACTTGAAACATTGCTATGCCCACAATTCAGAGAAAAAAAACAGGGAAACAGTATTTTAAAAACCCAATTTCAAATGAAACTCAGAGTTTGAGCAGTATAAACCTTGATGGTTTAGAGTTAAGCCACATGGACTTATAAATACAATATTCTACACACACAGAGTTCAAGGATAACAGACTAAAAATAAATACCAGTCTAGTAGTAAAGTCTGGATGTAAACCATTAGGAATAAAACCAGGTCCTCCAGATAAACATTTGAGGAAAACGCAGCTGCAGTGTAATTGTTGGTACTTACAGGTATCTGGCCAGGTAACACTTACTGGGGACCTTGTCTTTAAATAAGCTTTTTAGGCTCTTGCGTAGTCATGCTCCCGCCTGCCTGTTACCAGACTGGGATCCGAGGGTAGCACGCTACCCGGCAGTCCCTTTGTTGAGCTGACGCAAATATATAAGCTACAGATTAAGAACCGATAGTTTGTCTCTGACAGTGGCAAAAAGAGATACTCCTCATGGACAGTGCATGCGAGCCTGTCCATCTCCTCCCAAGCACCCCCCCGTATTTCTCTGGTGTCCAGGATGGGTGCTTTAGGCATGTCAGAGGGCACGCATCCCTGCCTCATCATTTGAGAATCTCTATGTGGAGCTGTAGACCAGCAGCATGTCTAAATCCTTTTGAAACCTACTGATACTGTCTCCTGTATAAAGGAGTGCCACCTTGTTTGCTTTAAACTGGTCTGCTAGTTCTATCAAGGCCCTTTACTTCCTGTTCTCCCAGTCCTTCAATGCAGGAATTCCATATCCAGCTCGTCTGCCACCTTTGTTACTTTGTAGGCTTATCAGATTGCTGGCATGTGCGTGGAAGAGCTTTCTCTGGGAAGGCCAGTTGGTTTCAGCTACATGATTTTGGCCCTCCTCCTACCCAAGCAGCTTTGCAAACAGAATAACCAACCAGAAGTCAATTTTAAGTAAATAAATAACCCACCCCCCCCAAAACTCTATCCAGAGTCAAACGACCTGTGTAGAATATACGTCTCATCACATGTGGACAGATTTGTTGATAGGTCTCCATTTGAGAATGCACCGACGTTCCTATTTTCCTCAAAAATTCTGTGGTATACAGCCTGCGTAGAACATCCAGCAGCAATTGTTAGGTTAGCTGGATATTCATCTTCACTTATTTGCAGTGTACCCACCTAAAGCATTCACTGCGTCCACATCTTGCACGAGCTTGGTTTTCAGGTGCATGTTACAATGCAAAGCAGCGTTCTGACCTTTCTGGTGCGAACCCTCCTGGCCAGCATCTACCAGAATTACAAATCATACATCAAACTACTGTAATTTTGAAATACTATCTCAGTAAATATACAAGAAGGAGAAGCAGGAGTTACTGCAAAAGGAAGATTTTTTTTTTTAATGAAGTAGAAAAGCAAACCCACGTTAACATTTCATTTCTGAAAAAGCATCACTTCTTGCGATGCGCCACTGTTTCACACACTACCTGCTCCCCTTCTACTGTAGCAGTTCCCATGCTTTCTCACTTTCCCCAGTTCATGGGCAGACCCTGAAGCTCATCTGTTACTATGTGAAATAAGGACCCACTCATAACACAAGTACATGCAAACACTTCTAGACCTTCCCATCGTTCTTCCATGCTCCAAAATCATAAAAAAACAGTGCTTTTGCCAGCTGTAGCATTATCACTTGCTACTTCTAATACTACCAATAATTACGTGTCTAGACAAGATGTTCATAGGTGACATTCCAGAGAGAGCATTTGCAATAAAATATATTCCTATATCCTGAAATTCACCACTTACGTAACTTCCACAGTTCTCCCTGGAAGGTGTGACAGGACCCTGTACCCCTAAATTTGTTGTTAAGAGTACTGTCACAATGTATGATTCATCTAGAGATAATACAGTATAATACCTTTGTACGGTGCCTGTCCATCATCTAGGTATTTCACTACAACCCAGGATTAAGACAAGCAATAAAAATCACACAAATTACAGGAAAATGTAAAACCAAATACCAGCAACAGGCCGTAATCATTAATTAAAAAAAAAAAAAAAAAAGTTGTTTACACCCCTTTGAAATAAAGGGTAAAGCCAGAATTGCTCAAGGGTTTATGCACCAAACTATTTCTAGACCACACCACTGATTTCAGTGGGATTACTCACATTGATTAAAGTTAACTTTGAGTACCAGCCTTTGCAGAATCGGGACCCAGTCTGAAATGCCTCCAAGCTATGCAAGCACAGTAGCTGGGAACAAGATACATTTTTAATCAAAGGAAAAAAGAAAACAAAACTATTGAAAACTTGTATTTGTAGTAAGAATATATTAATTACACACCAATAGGGCTGCTACTGCCAAAAAACCCAAAGCCACAGGAAAGCCACTTGCTTGACAATTCACAATGTTGCATGTTGATATCTACAGGCCGTGGACCTCTTAGACAAAATGAACTGTATCTAAGAAGTGCAGCTGAAGTCACCATTACCATCCACAGAAGCCTGTGAATACAAAAAATACTGGCAAGAGTGCCAAAAGCATTTAACTTAAGCTGGCCAGCATTTCAGTTCTCCCTTCCAGATAGGCCAGGACTAAGATGTGAAAGTCTCACAAGCCCAACAACTGAATTTTCACACAACTAACCAGCGGGTCACATGCAAACCCGGCAATTCCACAGCAGCGCAGGTGCACGCGAAAACTGATTCTCTGCAGGCTGCTCTCTTTGCCTCAGCAACCCTTGTGCTGCTGGTTTTGTGCGGATTAGCTGAGGATTTATTTCCAAGGAACAGCAGTTCTTGGGCAGAACCGGTTATCTGAGGTGCAGCTTATATGCATGAGAATACAGGACACCGATCAGCCACCTGACTCTTCCCCCTTCTCCCTTCCAAGGCTCTGAGTACGGAGCGGCTCCAGTACAGGAGCAGGCAGACCAGAAGAGCAAGGTTATCGTTTAGAACAACTAAGCTTGTAGCAGTAGCTTATTCTGTTCCAGCTCAGATAAATGAGCATCTTTCACTGCGACAAACTGGCAAAATTTGCAGGGCTGTTCTCGTTTCCTTAGTGGTACAGGTAAAGTGGCAAAACGGACGTACAGGTCATGTATTTGGTGCATACTTACTCGCATAAAACATTCATTACATACATGGGCACTGGGGGAATCGGCAAAGAATTCTATGCTTTTGGTCTTTTTACATGACGCCAAACTTCGAGTAATCTCACTGACTTCAAAACCAAGAGATGAGATGCCTGCGCTGCATTAACTGGCATACTAGAAAACCGATATACTGCAAATAAGATTAACGGATTAAATTATCTGCCTCAAAAATACCCCCAAATCCATCTAAATGAAAATAGGCTTTTGCAGTTTGCGTTGGGTTTTTTGTTTTGGTGGGGGTTTTTTTGGTTTGTGATTTTGGGGGACTTGGGTTGGGGGAGGTACTAATGATGGAGAAATAGGGATTTTTAATAAATAAGTGAGAGTTATAAACATGAATCTCTAGCAATCTCTCCTTTTGGAATTCCAAGGAATCTGTGTTTGTCAAAGAACATCAGCATGTGCAATCAGCTGGGAGCAGATGAAGTTTGAACTTTCATAAGGTCACAGGTATTCACATCACCTCCAGCAATATCAAAGTTTCGTACTTAAGAAGAACTTTAAATCATTCCCATCTTTTCTTTTCAGTTCAGAGGCTTCCTTCTTGAGCTATGATAAGAACTAATCTCAGTGCTGGACAAAAGAATAAAGTCTGCAAATTCTCATCTATCCCTACTAAGGTCTATTTAAGTGCCTCCTACTTTGGTACAAGCAACAAATGTAATTGCTTCATGGCCTGCGGGTGTTCGTGGAACAAAAGAAGCTTTTGTGAATAAACCACAGGTGTTACCTTTCTTGATTAAAGTGAAATATGATGAAAGAATCTACAATATCAGATGACAAATTTACTAAATACTGATTAAATTGCCTTATTTAAGTAAATTGCATCTAGTTAGGATAAAATATACACCACAAAAATGCGGGAGTTTGTTTTATCACTCTATACTTAAAGTCTCACGTAACTATTCCTTAATCCTTTATTTATTAATTCAGAACCAAGAGTGACTAATACTTAACAGATACTCTTTTTCTGATGATCCAGTTGCTCTAGGCACCATTTCTATAGGCTTATCATAAGTGTTGTTCATATTAAGGTTGCCATCTATATAAAAGAATTAGCTCGGTATTTTCAAAAATCAGCATAAGCATCTGCATTTCCTTTTTTGTGCTGGAAAAAGCTATGACATGGTAGCAACCACATTGGAACTTTAATAGTACAGCAGACCTTAAATCAACAACATCTAAGGATCACTAAAAGGCTGAATTACCTGGAATTTAATACTTAAAAGAATATAAAAGAATGAATTTACCTTAAATTTGTAGGTACTTCCAAACAGTTTAGCATTTTCCTTTTACTTAGTGAATAGTTTAAACTGCTTATGAATAAGACATAAGGTACTTGGCCCAGTTTGTTTAAATACCCATATTAAAAAGAATACATTATGACCTTGGTCCAGGGTATTATGAGAAAAGATGACAATGAAAAACTACCAGATTTTTATACAGAAATTAAATTCACTGTGATGAAATATTTATATTAGGATGTAATATTTATGTTCTCTCTATGAAGTCATTGGTTGTTCTAATAGAAAATTTATTAAAAAGGTAAGATATGATGACTTGTCTATCTTTAAGTTTTGAAATTAATTATTAACCAATATTAAAATCACATAACCTGCAACAGCAGCTGTCTTAACTCATATACTACAAGGAAACTAAGGTATATTAACTTAGATTTGAATTTGCAAGACATTTTTCTCTACCATGCAAGCATACCAGTTGAGAGTTGTTCTTTAACAAAAATTTGTGGAAGCTGTTACAGTAATCTGTCAAAGCACTCATTGATGATCTGAATGTTTGCTTTTTAACCATTGTTGCACCTTCTAAACTTTATGTAATGCACAAATAGCTACTGGAACTTACATACTTGGGACTTAAAAGGTTTGATCACTGCACTCACTGCTTTATGGGAAAGGTCACAGAATTTTCACAGAAAAAATACCTGTGTCAGTCAAGTAACGAAAAGATATGCTTTCTCTCAGTGTCACTTTTTGGCTGTTGCAAAAGTTTCCAACCGTAAATCATAATTCAAACACTTGCATGTATTGTTTACTCTACTTCTATAAATATACTCATTTAATATTCAGATCTAGAGCATATTGTTAAATACGCTGATCAGAATCGTCCTGAAAAGAGATACATTCAATTTTTAAAATCTCCAGCTGCAACCTTAAATTTAAATTACTAGCCATCATTCCTTTTCTAAAGATATTACCAGTTAAAATTAACTCAAAATTAATATAGTAAAAACTAGGAGCAAATATATTACTGTCATGAAGAATAATGTGTAGATTTTGCACACACTTGTTACAATCTCTCTCTGCATTAAAACAATGGTTCTCTTTTGAAGACAAAATCACTTTGCTTTAAATAGTGAGAAATTATCTAAGATTTTAAGCCACTGCAGTTTTTTAAATTTTCATATTTTATAAATGTTCATAGGCCAAAACTTTCAAAACCAAGTCTCCTACCTACACTTAGGAACTCCTGAAAAAAACTCAGATTATTTGTCATTCATCTCTTACAGCAATTATTAAGCAGGATTTAATTCTCCTCTTCTCCAGAAAACAGACAATGTAACATGGTCACCCTAAAGTATAGCTTTGAGAACAAAAAAACCGGGGGGTTCAAACCCCAACTGGAACTTGCTGGTTAAAACACAAAACCCATTACTGTCACCGGTATGCCCTGGATGAAGGCATACCTGTATGGAGTGACGCAGCTAGTAAGGCTGTTGGCAACAATGGCCGATAAATATTCTGAGTGGCGTTAAGGGATCTTTAAAGTATCGTCTGCCAGCTCCATCAGGAGTGACCTGCATCTCTGCTAATCAGTCTAAGGCATCAGCTCTGCATGATCGCATCATTTAAGACAGTCAGAAGGCCTTAGCTAGTACAGATAGAGGAGGAAAGAAAATGAAGTAGGTCCTTCAGACATGAAGCTGATACAGGCAGACTAAAACTTGTGCTCAAAATCTTCAGTGGGTCCTTGCATAGTTGGTTTCATCATCCTGAGCAGCTTCCTAGTAGTTATTACTGAACTTGGAGCAGAGGAATAACACAATCATAAAATCTTGAAGGTTCAAACTGATTTGACCAGTACAGCCAAGACGGTATTCCACAGAGGAAAAGCATCTAGTGCTATAAATTCAGAAATGAGTGATCTTGAAATAACTTTCCCTCAAATCCACAAGGAGATCTCGTGACGGTTTCCCTTCAGGAATGAATTGGCTGAACAGAAGAACCAGGGCAGTGCTCTCCCCCACCCCAGTGTAGCTGACCTGCACTCAGGACCAGCTGATATGGTGCAGCCGTCTCATCTTGGTTCAGACTGCGGAGAAGAAAGAGCTGTTTGAGAAAGAGGTGCAGGAGACCTCGGTGGGCGCTCATTCAGGAGCTGCATTTAAGCTGAGCCTCTCGCTGTGTCCCGTGCCTGAGCTATGGTGCAGGCATGCCCATGTCTGGCCACCCACCTCCCTGGCCCCACAGCCATGAGGATAAGCTATGGTCAATGGTACCAGGGCTGTCGTGTCAAGTCATGCCACTCGTATGTTCTTGAAACATCAGAAACAAAACTGCAAAGGTAAAAAGACCAAGCCACTTGAGCAGAACAACTCTGGAAACACTGGGAAGTAGACTGATAAAATTATCTGTCTTTCTTTTCCCTTGAATAATTTGGTTTTGACAAATCAGAATTTTGATTTAAAATGACTTCTCAGAAAATTCAGGATTAGCTCTAGTCTTGAACTCTCTGTACTGGGCTATAGACAGATCTGCAAACTGAACAAATCTGCAAACTAAACAAATAGGCCAAATCAGTTTTCCTCTCCCACCAGCCATTTAGCATAGCTGCTGCTTAAAATTACGGCACAACTTTCTCCCAAGCCTCTAGAATGCTAGAACTAAGGAGAAGAAGAGCAAGATACTTCATTTCTCCTGACTGGCAACTATTAAAACTCAGATTACTGAAATACTAAACCATGAGTGTAAACTAGCTATTAAGACAAGGACAAAAGACAACTAGTGTTTTGAGAACTTTTTTTTTTAATTGCTATTTAGGATATTTTAAAGAGACTATCCAACGGTATTGAGTGCTCTGAAATATCAGACCACTTTTCAGTGTCTTGCGTTGCGCATCCAAAATCTGTAGTACTGTCTAGTGATTAAGGTATTGTGTCATTTGCATTAACATTACCTTATTCTTAGTACCCACATAATATTCTTACTGCATTTGACAAGGACTGTTTAAGAGTTAATAGCGCTGCACAAGACCACTTCTGTGATCTGCAAACACAGTAAGATGCATTATCTCCAGAATTATGTTAGCTCTAGAGTTAACCACAGGATGAAGAGATGCCATCTCCGCAATGAACCTCATTTTAGCACAAGGTAAACATACTTCCCCCACATCAGCTAGTCTCACAGCATTAATGCTGTGTTGTGATTGATTACCAGCAGAGTGTTGCTGAGATATGGATTTGTATCTCAGCTTTTTATCACTATGACTTGCAAAAGGCAGTTCCTTATTTACAGACTCTAGCTGTATTAAGTGACATTATTAGGTACTACTTTCGTTTAAGTGACACAAAGGCTTAGCATATTGGTGGTTTATGACATACAAGCTGTTTTAATCTGACGATTTACCCCTCACTTTTTCAATTTGTAAATAGGAGCTGCAGCACAAGAACATATGGTACTAAAGAAATTAAAGCTAAAGTAAATGGCATTAAACCAAATTCAAATATTACAGTAGGATACTCAATCTGAATTATAAACCTGGATCTGTATTAAGACTTTTAAAAACAGGAAATAAAAACCTAAATATGAAAATTAACCTTTCAGGTGTTTTTTTAAAGACCATTTCAGGGGTTTACTGTGAATGAGTAATTTCCTTATTAAGCCGCATTACTTAGACCTTACAGTTAATGAATAAATGAGTAAAGATATTTTTCTAATAATTGGAACTAGGCTTGAATACCACATTACTAAAAATTAGTTGTTTACCTTTTTAACTTTTGGGTTCTTACTACAGTACTTCTGATACAGTAAAAAGTGTTATGCATTCTTAAATGTTTATTAAATACACCTGCTTATATCTATAAACACCATTCTTGAGCACAAAACCAAAAAACAGCCCAGCAAAACTGCCAGTCTAATGCTCATATCCCATACCAAATATCAGTAAAAAGGCAGTGAAAAGAAAAATTACATTTTCCTAACATTGTAATACTATAGCAGCTTACTCAAAAAAGGAATTTCATACTTTTTGTGTAAATAGGATGATTTCCCTCATTATTACTCTGCAGATAAGCTCCAACCTCTAGCATAAGAAGCATCATGTACCATAAAGGGTCCAAAGACATTCCTTATATACTTCAATTTAAGCATGTGCCTAATTTATACCAATCAATTTGATATGTGGGATTAGTTCCATCGCTTGTAATCCAACAATGACTCCATCAAAGACAGGTTTTTGGTACAGCCTTACACTTAGTGCACTCTGACAAAAATAATTTTTCTCATATGATGTATTACTTCAGCTAAGTATAGCAGCAAAAGTATTTTTATACCACTATAAAGACTTTCACATAACTGCCACTGCTCTACTGCGTTTCTACTCAGCTGAGACCTCTTTTCAGAGCAACTTGTTCAACTGACATACGATTTTTTTATTTTTCATTTTTATTATAGCTTGGAAGGTTGGTTTGCAGTTTTTGGCTTTGCTTGTTTGGTTTTTTTTCTTTTAGTCTACAGGTATCTACTTGGTTGTTTGCAGCAATAAAGTATCTATCTCTGTAATTTTACAGACAGCAAATTGGAAACAAGAGTTCTCCATTCTCCTATCTTATCTATATAAGCCATCCTGAGAAGTATATTCATGAATGAAGCAGGACTGGAAGCAGGATCCGATTTTAGCATTCTCGTAGGCTACAGAATAAGAATCATGCATGACAGTGCTTCCAAGCACAAAAATCCCTAACTTGAAATCTGTAAAATACTACAGATATTGCATATGTAAGAAAAAAAAAAAAAATAGCTACCTACATAATAGCTAAAACACTACCATTGCCACAGTCAATGCAGACTAAGCACAAGTCCTACTAAGATGACTCTTTTGGGCGACAAGAGAAGCAGCTGCTTAGCGGAGGTTTCACGCTCAGCTGTGTGCAGTGTGTCCGACTGCCACTATTCTGACAGCTCCCGGAACTGGCCAACTCATAACATCTAACCATGAGCTGGCAAACACCAGCGAAGAATGAAGCAGAGGGTCAGCTACCTCAATCCATAATATTTCTGGCATCTGATACTTTGTATTTACTGTACTGTAATAAGTTTGTGAACGTGACAGCAACTATTCGCTATCACTCCCCGAAACGGGAGACAAGTCGGCCAGGGAAAGCTGAGCAGTTCACTGTAATAAAACCAAACAATTTGACCTTACACGCTCTTGAGTCGCTGCATTCAAGTATCACTCAAAGACTTCTCATTTTAAAACAGCAATTAGCAGCCTGATATAAACACCACCACTCACAGCAATTTCTAGGCTTTGCTCACTTAAAGAGTGCCTCCATTTGTACCTTTCTCTGCCAGCTAGCCACCCCAGGCAGCACTTCTGGCCATTTGGGATCCTAGCCAAGGCCTTTCCTCAGAGTTTTGACAACGTTTTTGGTTGTTTGTTTTGTTTTTGTTTTTTTTTTCAAAAACTCAACTCAGGTTAATTCTTCTCAAGGAAGTATCAACAAAACAAAGAGCCAGTTCTCTGTACATCTGCTGCTGCTATTTGCTTTGAAGAATTTTGTGTTTGAATTAGAAGTGCATAGCACAGTGATTCAGTAAAGCAGGGAATCTGATTAGACAGTTACCTAAACACAGACACGTATCACTTTTTCCCTCCCTGACAAGAACAATTTGCTTAGTGAACAATCCAGTGTAACTCAGGAATGTAAAGCGCAGATATCTACATTGAGAATATACTCTTCTGTAAAGGAAATGTCTCCTGAACAGATGGAAAGATGTACCTCTTCACTAAAGACAGGAGGAAAACAGATATGCGCTAACAAACGAAAACATTTCCATTTAGATCATTTCTCCCCCTAGATACAAGTTACGATGTAAGAACTAAGAAAGCTTGCAGGTCGCTTTGCTCTATTTCCACACATTAGCCTTTACAAAAAACATACACGGGAAAACAGGAAACAGACTCTGCATCCCTCATCCTCTCATTCTCCTTACATTTTACATTGAAATTGAAGACAAGAAATGTTACATCTGGGGCAGAAACTGTTCTGCTGGATATTAATTTCATTACCTCAGGGTTTCCAGAAAGGCTGATATCCTGTTAAGTACAAACGTGTCCTGAACTACCTTTTCAGGACTCAGACAAGTGAGGAAGATGATGCTCGGAGAAACTCAGTTTGTGTCTTCTATCAGTGTACACAGAATTCAGGTTTCCATTACAGGTCGTTCTGCTCTGGGAAATTCGTATTTCATCTAAATTACTACTGAAATAGAAGCTAGAAAATTTCTTCAACTTGGTAAGAAAGGCGGGTTGGGGTTTTTGGTTTGTTTTTTTTCCTAGGTTAAACGGTAACACAATGTGATTTATGGAAAAACTAAATGGTCTATCTTTTCCTTCAAAACATAATGGAGAATGAGTTCCTTCTTTGTCCACAAGTGACAGAAGTGTAAAGAGAAGCTCCAGGGGTACTGGCACTTGATCAGAAGGGCAGATTAGAGGCAGGTGCCTAAAGTGCCTCGCCTCAACACTGAGTGGAAGACACAACAAATTCAGCCCCTTAGAACACAGTATGAATGGTATCCTTGCTTTATCGTTCTACGTCTTGACTAAATCCAGACACTGAATCTAGACACAGTGTTGGCAAGAATTTTGTCATTTATTTTACTAAAGACAGACTCCACTTCAGTTGCTTAATACGACTGGAGCAACGGTACCTGAAGGCATGCTGGTGAAGCTGACTGTCTTTATGGTAGCTAAACTCCTAAAGGATTTATCTATCATAAACGGTAACTGGCTGTAAGGACCATTCCACAAAATTCTCTACTTTCACAGCACAGGACTTTATGGGCCAGACAGTAATTCTTCCTATGGTAATTGTGAGGATGAAGTGGCTATGGAAAGGCAAATAATGTCTTTTTTTTCAGATTCAAAACACCTGTGCAAAAGCTGATGTCTGCACAAGGTGCTGAACAGAAGTAATGGCCAAACATGCTTCTGGAAAAAAAGCCCTGCATTTTTCCATGATCATGATTTCTGATTATTTTTCTAGTGATAGCCTAAAAAAGAAGTTGCTGAAAACATTGTCACAAATCTTTCCAAACTTCTGTTAACTCTGTCTGCACAAGAACAAGTAAGCATTAAGAATATTTTTGTCCTTTTTATTTCATCTTGTTATCTGACTTTTTAGACAAGTTAGGAAAATTACTACTTTTCCAACCATACTCTGAAAGGTTAAAATATTGTGACACTGTAATACAGATACACTAAACTATAATTTTGAAAGCAAAATCCTCAAAGCTATTGCAGAGACAAAATATCTACTTAGTGTTTAAAATACAGAAACAGTTCTGCCTTAAGACCAAGCCCTTGAGTCTGCCATCTGGACTGCACTTTATGCAGGGAATTTTAGACTATTCTCCCAGGGAAGACCTAAGCAAAGGGCAGAGCAAAAATATCATCTGCCTACACTTCCTACAGAGACAAAAGACATTGAGAAAGACAGCTTGCCACAAACAGAGTTTACATTTTACTGTACATATAGAAGAAAGAGTAATTTATGAACACCATACTTTATGATACTCAAATAGTGCAAATCCTTTACAGACTACCAGGCCTACTTAAGTAATCATTAATTTACAAAGCAAGAAACTCCAATACTTACATAGCTGTGACTCTTAAGGAAATCTGAAGGGTTGCTTGTGCAGACTTTATCCCCTTCCAAGCCAATTACTCTTTTACAGATATTTGATTTGGGGTCATTTGGGCTTTTCACAATTACAATATCTCCTCTGAGAGGAAAAAACAGAAACAAAAACAAACAGAAGAACTCTAAGTATAAACTATTTGGCTGAATACATGTGCATCAATGTGTATACTTCAAAAATATTCACATATGTTAAAGATACTCCCTTCTGCTGAAAATTCTTGTCTACGATTTTGTTTCTTCAGTTTTACTCAGGGTGTAATGTTACACACAGCTTTTTAAGTACATTTGGAGAGATTATTTGTTGTTTAGATCATTTATAAAACATTCAAGACTACATTTTTAATTGACAATGCTCTGATTAAATGAATGCCATTTAACTCATTCCTGTTACTACATATATACAGATCAGATTCTGTGTTCCTAAATGCTATTGTCCAAATGTTAGTCTGCCAGTGAAACCTCAAATCTCTGATTTTTTAAGACCTTGTATTATTTTTGCCTCCTGATTATACACATTAGATTGTATAGTGAAACAGTCCATGAAATGGGCGAGGGCCTCGAGCCTGCTCTACAACACAGTAATACAATGACATTTGATAAACGGTACTTACACCATTTAGTCACTTTCCTAACAACCTATCTGAGCACAGCAGTACCTACAGCTTGGTCTTCAAGTAAGAAAAAACTGCTTAGAGAGGGGAAGTTACATTCACACAATAGAACTGGTTTAGGAAAAATTTAAAAATGGGAATTTTTCCATTTTTTGGACAAAGCTGTAAAAGTGACATGGACTATATCCTACATGAATTCTGACAAGTTGCTCAGTGGGCTGCATGTGCTGATTACTTTAGCTTCCATCAGACACAATGAGAGGAGATTTATGAAAAATTACAATTTAGAAGCAGAAGAATATATGAAAAGTAAAGGGCTGACAGAATGTGGTTATTGACAAGCTCTGGCAAACGGAATGTAAAATCTCTTCTCAACAAAGCAGCATACTTTCGAATGCAATAAAAGTGGCGGCTAAGGTTCTCCGAAAAGACAATATCAGAATTTTGAATGGTTGGTTCCATTGAAGGTCCAGAACACTGCAAATTAAAAATGAGAAAAATATTACTATTTCCAATTACTTGTATCTAAAATACATTAATATTCAAATTATTTGCTAATACATTAGAAAAGGTATAATGTAAAGAACAACTAAAAAAGTAAGATCCTCCGAGGAACATCTGATACATTTAAAAGGTGAGAACAGCCTCCAGAGCACCCAACTCTGTTGTAGCTCCATATTCGCTCAGGATTGGTCCTGAACAGCCCCTGTGGATTCATTTCAGCACCTAATCTGCAGGAAATTACTAGGAGCAGCATCGAAGCTCTGCCAGCTGACCCCTTTCTTCAGCCTCTGTAAAAAGAGAATCATCACAGAAGCTGCAAGAGCAGCTCACAGCCAAAATCCGCTATGTCCAGCAGCAGTATCTGCTAGGTTTAGAAACAGGGAGGAGGGGAAGGCCACGTAAAACCTCCAGAAATCTTCCCAGAGTTGGAAACAAGAGCATTTCCTAAAGCATTGTTAGTGATTGCAGTCTTTCTGGAAGAATGGACTCTCTGCACAATGCTTAATCACAGTTTCCCATTTCCTTCAGTGATGCCTCAGCAATAATTTAGCAAAAAGTACAAATGCCTGAAGTAGAAATAACTTTCATAAAGGCTGGACCCGCCTCCAAAAAAATAGGCATTTACTAAACACACTTTAAAAAAGCTTTAAAAAAAAAAAGAAATCTGAAATATTGGCACTATCACATACAACAATTTCAAAGTTTTATTTTCTTTTAAATGTCATGAAAATGAAAAGTTACCACAACAATTCCTCCAAGGTACTCAAAGGCACAATGCGCTATGCAGCCATATTGCACAGTATACCCAAGAAATCGAAAGGTTTTTCCTAGGACATTGCGAAGCATGGTACAGTGTTACGTCGTTCAGCTGGTTCTGGTCTACAGTAAAACAGAAGAATATCATTCATTTGATAACAAACAACCTAACATTTACAAAACTACCTTTTGTATCTAACAACCAATGGACAATATTTTTTTT
>VZTL01070068.1:2818-14467 GCA_013400535.1 Scopus umbretta
TTTGCTTTCCCCCCCCCCATCTGTACCCCCCCCTCCCCCTTTGCAGATTTTGCCACAGGCTTGTGTGCACAAGCAAAAGTAGACCCTTGCAGAACACTTTTTTGTCCAAATGGAGTGTTGTGCTGAAAGGCTGAGCTGCTTGACTCTGGAAGGATGACTTATTGGGACATGCAGTCCAAGGTCACCAGAGCTGCATGTGCACAGAGAGCTTGGATCTGGAAGGAGCATAGCCATGACATTGTGCCCAAGTCTGTATGGTCTGCTGTTCCTAATCTGCTAATTTGGAGGTATTTCCCCTATGCAGATGACTCATTTGGGGACATGCAGCGGGCATATCACTGAGAGGGGAGCAAACCCTAGCTCTTCAGAAATATCTAGTGCCTGCTGCATTCATTTCTTGTGTTTATAGCCATGTTGTTTCAACAGTTATGCAAAAGCTTACAGTTTGAAACTAAGTAAGACTCTGAATTACTGAAAAGCTCAGTTGCAGAAAGTTCTCTCAGATCTGTTTATTTTGAGTAGTGGTGTCAGTGATGCTGTAAGACTGGCAAGGCTAAGAAGCTGCCTTTAAAAAACCATAGATATTTAGGCAGATGTCATGGGATTTAACACAGCCATTGGATTTTAAGGGTGCTTGGCTTATTTTCCCTGAACAACATATGCTTGCTTATGAGTGTGACGTTACAGTCCTCTTGGTGTTTTTGTGTAATGACCATTAGCATGAGTCATTCTCCTTGCTGCTTGCTCAGAAAATCCTATTAATTCTTCATATGCATACACAACTCCCATTAGTATTAAAGATGAGCAAATCAGTTAATAGGTGTTGCTTTAACCCTAGGTTTTTAGCATATCGGATAAGACATCATTCTTACATATCTCAGAAATGAGAAAAGCCTAAAAAGTATATTTTGTACATCCTGCTGCAACTGGGAGGCCTTTGCAGGGTTATTCAGGGGATTATAAGGGATGAAATCCTTTTCATTTAAGGGAGAATTCCAGAGTGGAATACTTCTTTTTTTTTTTTTTTTTCCTAGCCTCATCATGCTCTTTCATCCCATTATTCCTATTTACATNTCATGCTCTTTCATCCCATTATTCCTATTTACATGCCGATTTGCTTTACTCAGCTTTTCCCTCCTTGGTCAAAGTGCCCTTCAGATCATTGCAAACTACTTTTTTCCCTCTTTAGTCAGTTGCTTAGAAAAGATAGATATGTTGAGTTGGTTCGATCTGTCTTCTTAGTTTCAGTTAGTCCAGCCTGCAGAGGCATCTTTTAGTTTTACTGATGATTGCCTAAAAAATAAGGATGCAGAATGCTGGGATCTCTTCAAAGCTCAGTTTAGGTCAGAATATTTTCAATTTGAATATTAACCCTTTCCCTGATATTTGAGTTGAAGCTTAAATGTTATTGTTAGTGATGGGGATAATTTGGTATCATGCACAGACATGTTTAAATTGATAGCATGTTATAAGGATTTTACTTCTCAATACCACCGTTTAAAAAAATCTCATTAGTCTGCCAGTTTGTCTGCCTTTCAAACCTACTCAACAAGCAGCTCAAGTACAAGATGTTCTTGTCTGCTGCAACTGACAGATACGCTGCACTTACCCATCCCTCCCCATCGCCTGCCAGACAAGGAACTGTATCAAGATAGTTGAGCTGCCTGAACATAAAGAACATCTAGACTGATTCAGTGGCTTATGAATGCAGTGTGTTTATTACAGTGGCATGCTCTTATAATCAGACTTGAATTTCTGACTTCCTCATTGGGATTCAATGTTTTCAACATTGACTAGAGGGTTTCTCTTCCCAGCTCTCATTTAGGTTTAATGGTAGCCACATGGCTGAACTTTCCTCTCTCAGCTTTGAAAATGACAGCTGGCATTGTTATTTGGGAGATGTTTGGGAAGCAGCCTGGTTGCATTAATCCCATGGGCCAGGGACCCTGGATGTGATGTGGTCATTAAAGCTAGGGCTAAAATAGAAAGTAGTTAGGTCAAAGGTGGGGAAGCAGAGAGCAGAGAGGCATTCCTTTGTAACACCTGCCTTTGTATTTTTCTAAAAAAGCTCATGTAGTGGAAGGTGGTATGTCAGCAATTATGAAAAAGGGAGGTTAACTGTTGATCTCCCACTGAACGGCAAGACTGGAGTTTCCTTCCACTCCTGACACAATGAATTTCATGACACTTGATTTTTCTAAGTTATAAATGGCTGTTGTGTTGACTCTTTGGGCCACAGTCTGGTAAGCAGAAATTCAGATAAAGCCTCTGGTTTATCATAACTTTCTAGCATTTGGCAAAAGTGCTAGGGGTGGGAAACAATGTGGAAAACTAGAGCCTCCTGGCTAATGGTGAAGAATGGTGGCAATGGGAGCTGGAAAACTACCTTCCTTGATGTGCTGTAACTAGATGATCTCAGTCTCCAATGCAATCAGTCTCTGCTTGGCATTGCCATGGCTGCCTTATTTTGACCCTCTAAATCCCTTCTCTTTATTTGAGTTGTATGTGCGGTCAGTTTCTGCATTCTGGGATCCCTTTCTCATCTGTGCATGTGTGTGTGAAAGGGGAGGGGTATTTGTTCTTAGGTCCTTCTGCTGTTTCAAATACAGAAATAGACTGGAGCCTTTTGAGAAGGCAGTAAATTCAATACCAGACACATGTATCGGTGGGTTAAAAAAAGAGTGCTGATGTAAAGCTAGTCTGTATCTTGGAAGACAAAATCTTTTTGCTTTCCACCACTCTGAAAAAGGTTACTATTGTAAGGAAGTAAAGAGATACAAAATGGGGAGAAGGTGGTATGCCTAAATGGTTTATAGTGGGTAGCTTTAAAATGAGGCATCTTTTTCATTCTAGTAAATGCATTGACATAAGCTGTTGTTAGGTTTTTCTGACAGCCTTTTTTCCTATGTGCACTGCAGCACAAATACTAAATTCTCTAAACTGCCCTCAACAGGAGCTTCACCAGTACTGCGGTGACTGTATCTCCTGTGGGAATACCTGCTGTAGCTTTCAGCTGGCTGGTTTGGCGGGTGGGTTAGCAGCACAGCCCAAGCCCGCCAGCTGCTTGGCTAGAGATGTTAATGAGTGCTCTGTGGCCAAAGCTTAAGGGGTGATTTTTACTAATGAGAGCAAGTGCTTTGAGAGAGGGGGTGTTTCCGTAGGTGGAGTGCAAGACTATGCTTTCAATTCGCTTGTTTCTTGCCGGCAATTTCCCTTTCTCTATATTCTGGGATTTCATCCTGTATAGCTGAGTTGAGGAGCAGTGTGCATGTAAGTGGGAAGGAGCAAGTAGTGAAAACAAGGAAACATGACATTGCACTAATTAGCTCTCTGCTGCTTGGCAACAAAAAAATACTACTTGGGAGCAACAGGAGTAAGGCTGAAAGGAAAAGCAGGTAGCTGAACTGACTTAGGATTTGACACAATTAGTTTTTTTAGTCTGTCCTCTGCTCCTTACTCTTTTTTTTTTTTAAACTCATAAATGGAAGAATAAAGAACTGAGGGAGATTATTCCCTATCCTGGCATGTTTTCTTTGACAACATATAACTCCCAAATAGTATATAGTCAATAGAATACTAAGGCTTGTGCATTGAGCAAGGACTGCACACAGCTGTGATGAGATGTGGTTTTCCTTTCCAGAATGATGGAGATGTCTAGATACAGATTACTTCAGTAGTGTAATATAGTTTTGCTTGTCTTTGGCTACCCAAGCTTATTTGTTTGCTTGTTTTGTTTTCACTTTTCCAGTAAAGCTTATTAGGTAAATCTGTATTTGTATGCACCTTGCTCAGAGAGAGCTCTTTGCAGAGCTTTCAGCTAACTCTAAAAGAGGAAAATTGCCATATTTCTTCTCCCTGAAATCAGCAAAGTCAGGCCAGAAATGATCAGGTGCTCTGTGGCACTGGGAAAAGAATGGGAAATCAGATATAATTATTTTGGATATAACTTGCTTGAAAAGAGAGATTGGTGAAGTAGAAAACATATTAAAATAAAATCTTCACCACCATTTCACATAATCGTCTAGAACATGCCATTGAGACTTACAGAGGATTACAGAGACTCCCTGCGGCCAGGTTTGCGCCCCATGGCATCTGCATTGCTCTCTGGAATGCCCTGAGCTGCTCCTCAGCCCGCCTCCCTGTGATGCCCCAGTGAAGGATGTGGCTGGCTCTCCCTTCACACCCCTTACCCTCAGTTGCTCCAGTTGTTCCTTGCACCATGGAATTGGATTAGTCAGTTTTACACCTTTGCTATTTGCAAGTGACACTTTAATTTTCAGTCTCTTAAAAACCTACTGCACCAGGTATGCTTCTGGCAGTTTTGGATATTAATGCTTTGTAGAATCTCAGATGTGTGAGACTGCCTCCCAGATGTCAGAAAACAGTGCCTTTTTTCATCCATTATGATGGGCTTTGTTGCTTTAAGTAAAAGAAAAAAATGTGCAGGGCGAGGGTATGTTTGTGTGAAAGGAACATCAAACACAACCAAAGTACACTGAAGTTAAAGAGAAACTCTTAGTGGTTGGAAAACAATGCATTAGTGAAGAAAACAAAGCATTCCTGAAAGCTTTTTAGACCAGTATTACATTTTGGTATTCAGTGATCTTCCCTAGAAATCAGTTTTTCAGTTCTAAGGCCACATTGACAGGATATGTAGTAGAAGCAACTCTACTGGATTTGATACTTCTGGACGCTTTTCCTGCTGGCAGTGATTGTCGCACTCTTGCTGTTGGTTTCTGTAACCTGGATCAAGGTGTAATGAGGCAGCAGGATTCCTGAGTAAAAGCCCAACTTTTGAGAAACTGTGTCTGCAAGTTCGGTAGTAGTGCATATTGATTTATATTAAGGAAGCCTATTACTTTGTCTCTTGTCTCACACACTATTAGATAGGTTCTGATCTGCTCACACAGACCTCAGTCCAGTGGAACTTATTTCTACAGTGCTGAGTCAAATTGCAGAACTGCCCTCTCAGTTTCAACTAATAACATTTTGCACTTGACTACTTGTAGGGTTTTGCCCTAATTTAAGGGGGACAATGACAAGTAGTTGGAGAGGGAATAAAAAGACAGTGTTCTGCTCCTTCTTCCCTAGAAATCAATGGCATAGATTAATAGTTTTGTGTCAAGCAGCTTTTCCCATAAAGCTTATCTAAAAATGATTTACAAAAGAGATTAGGCTAGCATTAATTCCCCTTTTGTGGATGGAGAGGACTGAGCTGCAGAGATGAAATTGTCTGTTTCTTCGAAAATTCTGTTAAGATAGAACTTGTAAATCAGGCAGGAGCCAGCCAACTTCTAAATAGTGCAGCACTGTGGCTTACGATGCTTCTATTCATTTGCTGCATTAATGGTACAGCTTAATGGGACTGTAAAAGAAAATGCGAACATCAGTCTTTAGTAGCTTTAGCCAGTTAGACATGTTTTGAATCTAGGGCCATTCAGAAAACAAAGTTCTGTAGTCCATTTAATGCTGGTTTCAAGTTAGAAAAAGAACACTCTTATGCACCTCCAAGGATCTTGTGTCTCTGAAAAAGGATAGAGCTTGCTGGCTTATTTTCCCCTGACTCATTATTTAAAGAACTGGTGAGACTGGTAAAAGATACAGGCTTCGTGTCACAATTTAATTTGTAGGCTTGTAACTTATTTAAAAGAATGTAGTTGTCCAGTGAAGTTAGTCAAGACATAGTTTTGTTTTTTATCCTCATTATAATCCTAAATCCAGCAGATCTGAGGAAAGCACTTTGTTGTGTTAAGGCCACATTCAGGGTGCAGCTCTCAACTGTGGGCTTAAAATTATGTGCAGTGTGTATGTTTTGTCTCCCCGATGTCCACATCAGACCAAATTATGGTGACAAAGGAGGTTGGTGAGATAACAGGAGTATCACAATTGAAGGTAATCAATTCCCAAGTAGCTATTAGTATGTGGCGAGACTGGTGGGAGAGCAAGGACAAACTGTACATGCATATGCTGTGTTTGCAAGTCTGCTCACTGGCTTTATTCTGGGAAAATTCAAGTTTTGATGGTGTGCAGAATAGATCTTATGGAAATAGTTAAAGGCTTTGCAAACTAGATGATCACAATTTTCTTGGCAGGCTGTCCTTTTAACTTGGGCATCAAGATATTCATAATAGACTTATTTGTCATAGAGGGTTATATTTACAAAACAGTCCACAATGTTTTGGGGTTTTTTTTTCACCCGGGAAAAGAAATAAGTTGTTCCTTCTAAGGTGGCTGAAGAAAAAACATTGTGAAGTTTGTCTGCTGATTGCACAGGACTACATGGTTAGAAGCATACAAAGACAGTTTAAGGAATGCTTTCTTTTGTGGTCAATTTACTCCTATTCACATGGGAGAATAAGAAACCCACATATGTCATTGCTTTTGCAATTTATCAGTATATTTTTTTTTTAATTGCACCCCAGGGGAGATTACTCTGAAGTGACTTGCCTGAGTGAAATAAGAAGCTTCTTGCAGAGTCAGGAGCTACATGCAAGTCCTTGGAGTTCAGTGCTTTAGCTGCAAGATGATTATTCTTGTCATATTTTCCTCTCTTCAGAGAAAACATCACCTAGGCCAGAATCATACTGCTGTTGAAATTGGTAGATATTTTGTGGCTTTTTTCAGTGTGTACAAAATACAACTTCTGGTGTCCCTGGAGCAGTGAATTGTGTGCTCTGTCCAAAGCTGTCTGCAGTCACTAGAACGGTTCATTATTGAGCCAGACTCACTGATAAAAACTCAGTCTATAGCTTTTCTCTTTCTCAGTTTCTTGTTGTCATGCGTTTGACATTGAGTTTGCAATGCATGCAAACTTTATCCTTTCTACCTGTAATCAATTAACTACATTTTGTAGCAGCTGTTGGAGTGATACCAAAAATGCAAGTTGCTGGGGAGATGGAGAGACATCTTTGTGTAATGCATTGGGTGCATGTTGGTGATCAGTGGAAAAGGTTGGGCAATTCATTCGAGATAAACCTGTGCTCTGTAAATAGAGCTAAAGCTCTTGTATCTGCAAATGTGGCAGGGAACTCTGCAGACCCCACATCTATCTGTTGAAATGGAAATTTGGTATCCTATGAGAACAGAACCAGTGGATGCCATTTGTCTTCCTTTTGGGTGGGATGGCAAGAGATTCCAGAGGTATCCTATAAACCACTACCCAAACCTAGCAGTTTGGTCAGTTCTCTCCCTTCTGAAGAGCAGCTGTCAAATATTTGGTTTTACCAGGCCGGATGACTGGAACATAAATAAATCCTGGTTTCATCCCCTCTCAACTGCCTTATTTTGCCAGGGAATATGCACTCAATTACATATAGCCAGCCAGAAACACTGGCCCTTCGTGGTAGGGAAGTACCTATCCTTTCAAACTAGGTTCCTGACTCTCATGCTGTGGGTCTCCTGAGGGTAGAACATGATGTCCCATATTTATGAGGGAGTGCCAAGATATAACATCAGTGAGGCAGGCAGTGAAATTCCTGGGCACGCTCAGGAATGGGTAATGCCAGCGATGGAGGAAAGAGGCCAGTTCCTGCTGGGAGGAAGGTGGGGAGTTGGCAGTTGTTGATTTTTACAGGGGAAGAGAGAGGCAGAGTTAAAGCAATGACATGTATATAATATGTACTAAGCAATTCCTACTTCACAATTCATATAGCAAGTTGGCATTGTTGTCTTCAGCTTCAAAATATTTGATTTCATGTGTTTGCAGGTCTGTGCAACCAAGATACCCATATCTTCCTCTGTTGTCCTCCATTTTATGCTGAACTATATACCCTTGAGAGAACAAATGCTGGAACAGCAGGTTTGTAGTGTCATTCAGGCAGGTTTCGGTTATACATGCAAAGTCCAAGGCCTTTTTCTTTATTAGGTTACAGCTGGCATTAGTTTTTCACTAGCCAAGCTAGGGCATTTGACAGCAGGTAGCAGAAGGCAGAAACTTCATAGCTAATATTTTGCCTGTGTACCGATCATCCCAATAAACTAGGAGAAATATCCGAGCTTAGTAGCTCTACCTGAGCTCATGTATCCTTTTTCACTAATGAAGCATTAGAAGAACAGTCTGCACCGATCTTCCACTGAGTATAAGGCAAGTCAACCCTCTTAGCTGTTACCTGGAGAAGCCCTGTGTTTTCCCAGCATGCTGTAGCCTTGTTAACCCTGGATAAATTGGAATTGGTGGTGGTGTGGGGAGGAGGGGTTACTGAAACAGGACCAGAACTACTGCAGTTGTATGCAGAACAATGAATATTTGACAGTGGAAAGAGAAACCCCTCAGCAGTCCTCAGACCTCCAACAACACAGAGGTTCAACCGCCTACCCCTGATCCACAACTTCTCATTTCAAATGCCTTCTGCCTGACACCATCCACCATCTCCCAGCATCCTGCATATTTGCAGATATTGTCACAGCAAACTGATGTCAGACAATGATGTGAGAAGTTCTGCATTGGATAAATTGTTGTGTGAACTCCGTTTGACATGTTCTCTCCTTAACTTTCCTTGAAGCCATAGCAGAATTTCTAGCAATGTGGAGTTCAGCCTGGGAGTGACTAAGAGCTACAGGGGCTCAGTGTGGAATTGAAGTAGCAATGTCTGTGCGGTGTGTGGTAGCAGAGCAGCACAGAAAGGTGGGCTATCGGTGAATGTGTTCTGGAGCAGCGGGTATACACAAGTGAATTGGAGAGTAAATAAGGGGTGGGACATCCCATTTGCCGGTTTGTTTTTATTGTAGCTAGAAAAGCTGCATTATCTTTTTATGTGAGTCTCATGTTTGCTCTCAGTTCAGCTTTCTGACAGGAAGACAAACTGGCTGGGTTGTGTTTTGCTCAGGGCTGTGTAATTCTGAACAATGACGGACACATTCAAGCACTGTGGTATGTACACCTGGTGGCCCACGTAGCATTCTCGCGCTGTTCTTTGAAAAGCTGTTCTCTGCTGCTAAGCTATAGCGTGTATAGCAATACAAAAAAAACCCTCTTCACATGTAATAAAGCAGTGAGCAGGCCAATTAAAATGGGAAGTAAGCTCACCAAATAGTGGAGTAATTAAAAATAATCTAGCTTGCTAGAGAAAACTACAGTAGAGAAATTGCCACCTGGTAACTCTGGAGAGAGGTCTTCTGTATATGTACTAATTTCTCTCTTCCTCCTCACTTTCCTGTGTTTGATTATGATGGGGAGCACCCGCAGCAGACCATTTATTTACTATGGAGTGGTTAGTTTTGTCTGAGGATGTTTAGGGATAGAGACTTCATTTTTCCAAGAGCTTTTGTGTGTTATGTGAGGTGAAAACAATCCTTATGCAGCCCATTTAAAACAAACAAACCCAACAAAACAACAGAGCTTTCATCCTTTCTGCATCTGTATAGATTGGCAAGACATTGTAAGGATCCAGTTGGGCATCACAGCAGTGAAGCTGCTCAGCATCTTAGTGCTTCCTATGCTCAAAGCAATTTACATAGATTTAAGTGAGTGTTGACAAACTGATCCTTACAATTTACTTCTGAGGTTGCTGGATAAGATCTGCTACCTTATGTGACAGATCAGGAAAAAGAAACAGGTGAGGGGCAACACTGAACCTTGGATTAAGAGAAAATCAAGAGAATCCAGCTCATCTGTTGCTTCAGACAGCCTTGCATTTCATTTCAGTTCCTGGTTTTAACACCGTGCAGCTGCACTTAGAGTCTAAGAACAGACAACCAGATAACTCAATAATAGCAAAACATCTTTGGACCAGCTAAAACCACAAAAAAATTGCAAAACAGGCTCTCAGAAAAACTAAACATCCCCAAAATCAGTAATCACAAAAATCACAGAAAGTGACAAATCTGTGTGCCTTAACAGGGTGTGCAATAAGAATCACTCTAAGCTTTGTGTTAATGTCATGCCCTGTAAAACTAGAAGAAGCTCTGAAAGACCCACCACAGGCATTTCATGGCCAGCCTGGGCAAGTTGCACTGTCTGTTTCTCCCTCTAAATTGGGCACTTTGAACATGTACTAAGTGTGCTGCTGAAGTGCAAACTGTCACCTGTTTGTAAGTTACTTTCTGGCTTGCTAAAGGAGTCATCTTAGGAGGAGCTTCTAAGTGTTGCTTATCTTGTTGCGATTCCATTTCCTGGACACTTACAGTTGTAACTGCTTTTACAAACCAGCCACTTTCCTCAGCTAACACTGCCTTGCCCCAGGAAGATACTTCTCCAGTGTAAGACGAAGTTTACGTGACAGGCTTTCAGGACTTCCCTCACCCTGCCCCACTGTAAGCTCCTGCCACTACCTGGCATTTTAAGCTTTTACTTTTCATCGTTACATTTGCATGACCTGCTAGAACTTAAGTCTTGATGGATGGGCTACTGCAAGTGCTCTATTGGCCAGGCTGCTCAAGCATGTTATCATCTTCATGCATACTGCTAGGTGGTGCACTCCACATGTGCCTCCCTGGGGTTAAATTAAACTTGCTCTCCACTTGTTATTATTCCAGAAAAGCAATGAAGACAAGTATATTAACACTATTTATTGCTAAGATCAAAGGCAAATTTCCTTTGTTATTCACAAAATAACTGCTCCTACTTGGTAAATGCACATGGTGACAAACCCTGACAGGAAAAACATCTCTAGAGAGACGAGTTGGAAGAGAAGCCTGGAGGAGTGAAAAGATGTGCTGTGCTCACGCAGGAGGAGGTCAGTGGCAGAACCTGCTGGTCTCCTGACCTGGCAGGACAAGAAACTTAGGTGTCTGGAATGGATTCAGTTAACAGAGGTTGTACTATTTTTTTAACTTTGCTGTCATTAAAATATGATTTAATCTGAGGTAATGTGGCTTTTTGTGCAGAAAGGAGGGACAGTTATAAATAACAATTTCTTGCATTATACTGCACCTTCTCTCCACAGATATTGAAGCACTTGACAGATTAATTAAGACACACGACTCTCATAGGAGATCCATAAAGCATCAAAAGCTATCGAGTTACCAAAACCCTAATGACATTTACGGGTCACCTGAGCGGCTCTAGGTGACTGGGAGCACCTTTATCCCACTGCAAATGCAAAGAAGGGTTCATTGGTGTAAATCCACTTGAGTGTCTTTAAATGATAAAGGTGGTTAGTAATGACTCCAATTGCAAGTGGTGACACGCTAAGCTGTGGTAATATGATGGAGGCACATTCGGATAATCACACTGCAACAAATGTCCTTTTCCAGAGGCAAATGATGGAGGCCAAGCAACTAAAGGCCGTATTCTAAAATGAGTTTGTCTCTGGTTTCAGAGTCTGGCCAAATTTTAAGTTGCACCCAGAACACTAGGGGGTACTCTTAGCTTTTCTCCTGCAATGGAAGCTGAGCTTTTGGTGCTCCCAGTTGTTAGGCATGAGTCATTCAGAAAATTCTGGCTTTGTCCAATTTTACAAGTGGTGACAGCCCCAGAAATGGAAAAAAAATGATTTGAGGGTGTTAGCTGCAGGAGCTGGGATTTTTGTAAGTGAACTAAAGTGCATTAGGAACCCAGAACTCTTCCCAGCTAAATGGGATGGGGCATGTGATTTCTGAAGATTCCTTGCAAAATCTGACTGTATAACTTTGCAAGATACAAATGGGTACATTCAGGTGTTTTGAAATAATGACTGGAATCTAATCTGAGAAGCCAGTCATGCGTTTTAT
>VZTL01070073.1:3454-14337 GCA_013400535.1 Scopus umbretta
GTTGCCTGCGCTAATTGGTTGATTTTATTTGAAGCAGATGTTGTTAGCTTTCCCACTAATGATCTGGAGAGAAATTTTTTTTTGAAAGACATGCCATGTTAGGTTCTCTGCAGTATAATAAGCTAATTACAACTTTAAGTACTTGCAGTAATTAGCGCAATGTGTATAAAGTGGTCCTGATCTTTTCACCCTGCTGCATTATTGTTAGGGCATCTTAAAAAACAAAAAAGAGAGCTAGCTGGATTTGGTTTTCCCAATCTAGCTTCTTGTTTTCCCAGACTTTTGTATTAAGGAGATAATGAACTAGAGTTTTATCCTTTTTTTTAAGCACACCAAAAAGGTTTAAACCTTTTTCCTTCTGTTTTTCTCTAACTCCCTTCTCTAAACAAAATCTATTTAGTCTTATCTTTGTCCATTGAGGTAAAGTCTTCCAGCATCTAAAAAATCCCATTAGTAAATAGTTCTGTACAGCAACGGAGCATTTGTTCCCTATTAATTCATTTGATCACTTGCCCAAGTATTACCAAGATCAAAGGTATATCTAACTTACAGAAAGAAAACAAACAAACCCACCCTGAAAGCTTCCTTCTTTCTACAGCAATTGTGCTCCTTGTGGTTTGTACTGACAGTGATTAAAAACTGTTGGCAGTTTGCAAAATAGTCACAGGAAGAACCATCGAGTGATCCTGTCTGTAGAAAAAAGAAAAATCAAAATGAGCTATATGAAAATTGAAAATCAGAAATTATCCTCATAATACCTTTTGAAACTCAGTATGACTGCTACAGATGGTGGGTACACTGCAGAAATGGTTGTTCTGAGAAAACAGTTTAACAAATACTTCAGTTTACCTAGTGGTCTCCTGGTGTGGTTTGGTGAAACTTGCTCTTCAGAAACCTTCAGCTGGTATTTACATCAAAGATGTTTTTCGCTTTTTTGTGGAATGCCGCCAGGGCCCCAGCCACTCCTGTGACACACGTAGGCTGGTTAGCAGATGCTCGTGCCATATGCCATCACCTTGCCACTGCCTGAGAGAAGGGTCAGGGGACTGTCCCTCCAAGTTTGTGATCTGGTAAACTTATTTATTTCCTGGAACTGCAAGGGCAGATATTTCCAGACAGCAGGCACCTTGGACAGGCATTTTGTGGTGCACCATGGACTGAAGCCTGTTTGCCTTCAGCCAGGTTAAGCTGTGTTTTTTGCAGCCAGCAAGCTGTCCCCAGCACACGGAGGGCTGCACAGCAAGAAAGAGGGTGACAAGTACAAGGATGACAATTCCCATGTACTCTTTTGGGCTAGCAGAGGCATGTGCAGGGGCATCCATGACACTTGTGGAGGTAAAGCAGCAGGGAGACCCTGAGCAGCCAGTAGTTTGACTGGACTCCTGCTGCTGGAGATGATCCTCTCTGACAAAGTGCATCAGGCCCAAAGATTTCTCCTTTAGGTCCTTTCAAATGCAAGTCATATCTGTGAGCTGTCTTTCCCTTTGGTGCATATCAGAAAACAGGACAGTTTCAAGCCATCATGTTTTCTCTTTTTTTCTCTTCCTTTTCTATCCTGGTGTTCAAAAGAAACGTGTCTTTCATGTGTTCAGGCATGGGTTGACTGTCCTTGTGTACGTCTCTATAAAGTGCATGTAAGGAAGGTGTTAAAAACCAAATCTTGGATTTAGCATGGTATACTTCACTGAGGTATTTTCCTGGGTTAGCAAAAGGGACACAAGATTTAAATTATTTATTTACTTTCATCAAACTTTCTCCTTTTAAATAAACTGTTAAATCTACATCTTGAAAAAGTGAGTAGGAAAAGGAAATATTTGTCATCATGACAGTGATGAGCTTTAAGGAAAACTCTTGAGTTAGCACTAAGTCATCACTCAAAATAAACCACATTTTGATTTCTGTAACTGCTTAAGACAAAATTAATTACTTTTATTGCCTTGGGCAAAATCTTTTAGTTATGGGTTTAAGCTAAAGCAAACATGCTACTTCTCTTCAGTTTGAGGAATTGGTAAGTAAAGATTCTTTGTTATTTTAATCTCATGATTCAATCTCCTGCTGCATTAATTTGGTGATTTGACTAATTGGTAGTTTAACCTATTATTAATGTTCCTCCATTAATTTCCTGATGCAATTTTAATGACATCCTGATGTCACTATTGAATTAAAGTCTGTTTACTTTAAAAAAAAAAGGAGAACAATAGTTTTAGATGTAGTTATCTATTTGCTGAATTTTAGTGTCTTTATTCCTTCTAATAAAACTCACGGAAGTATAGAGAGCTCTATCTTTTTAATATAGCAGATTGGGCTTTAATCCTGAGTAAAACAACTGATTTACCCAAAGATTTTTGTGGTTTTTACTAAAATACATGGAGTCCATTGCATTGTTCTTAGCCCATTACTCTATCTGGAGGTCCTACTCCAAAGACTACATGCAATTCATGTAAAAGCCTTCATGTGAAAAAGCAGCTTCTGGGTCAGGAGATGGTTACCATGAGTATTCCCTCTGGACCACAGCAAAGTAATGAAGCAGAAACTGAGTTCTTGGTTTTGCTACAACTCATCCTAAGACTCCACACAATTCTCTTCATTTCCTTGTGCCTCACTGCCTGCTCTTGACCCAAGAAAATGGGGATCTCACTTCATTCCTTTCACCTTTTACACATTTAATATTTGTGATGTAAATGTGTCAGAGCAGAGACCATTTTTCATCTACATTTGTGATCTCTACAGTGCTGGTTGGGGTCCTGAAGGGCTGTGTGGTACAAATCAGCAACAGCAACTGTGTAATTAAAAACAGGTAATACTTTTGGTGTATGGTGGAACCAGAATAACTCATAAACTGGAAAACCGAGAGTGACCGTACTGCTTCTGGAGCCCTGCAAAGACCCTACTGGATCATGCCTGCGTTGCACCAACTCTGATGGAGAGAAGTGCAAGATGTGTTGAAAGAAATTGTAAGAAATGCCATGATGTGAACAGTCATCTCATTTTCTAATTTATTTAGCACTGTAGTGCAACTTGCAGGGGGACAAGCTGTGCAGCTTGCCTAGTGGCAGATGTGGTGACAATGTGCGTCTGGCCACGCACCACATATGCGAAACATCCCCACATCCCAGTCCCTCCTTGGCTAAAGAGACAGTAAGGTCAAGGCACCGTTACCTAGCAACTAATGAGAGCTGATTAATCCATTTGTGGGTGTCACATGCTGCAGTGATGTATGTGAGCCTGTGCCCGGTTCTACTATTTGTGTAGTGGCAGGAAAAGCAAGTAACAATTACTGGTGAACGACATCAGTAATGCTGACAACGGCATCATTAGATGTATAAATAATCACAGCCAGCAGTGACTTTCCATTTTTAATACTAGCATCAGGATTTTGAATGTCTAAACTGCACTATTGTTTCTTTGAACACTTTGGTATAGATGGGCTTTAAGTAGGAAGGGAATGATCCTGGCAGATACAGGGTGGTTCAGTTTTTCCAGAAAAATGAGTTCTTTGCTTTCTGGTGGATTCCCTGTGTAAGCAGATCTTCCCCTAGTCTTCTGTGTATGTATCACAACTACCTAATCAAGCTGAAACTTGATTGCTTTTCTGAAAGCAATTCTTACAAGATTTAGGGGCCTCTGAAGAGTTAAATAAAAAAGAGGGTATTTTAAACTGCATCTGTTTGCTGTCTGCAGTACATGCTTCGGAAGGGCAGTACCTCACCCTGTCGATGTCTAATGAACTGTGCAGATCCATATGATTTATCATTGCTGGTTTTCCACCAGGAATGATCAATAACATATTCTATATAATTTCTTTTTACTTCCAAATGCACCCAGCAGGGTAGAGGAACTTTTATTAAATTGTTGGAAAAGAGTAGAAACCCTTTCCATATTTTAACAAAGACAACCTTAGCAGAGATTTGTGTTTTAAATGCTTGAAGTCAAAAGCAAACCCACCTTTCACAGTTTGTTTACTTTTAAATAGAAGATCTCATTAAAAAAATTAAGAATTTGTATGTGAGAAAGAGACTTCAGAGTGAATAGTGTTAATGGAGGAGATAAAACTTTAAAGAATCTACTTTTTGCAATTCTGTTTAGACAATAAAGCCAGAAAAGCGAACTCCCTGAGGCTCCGAAAAAAGTAACAAGCAGCAAAGTTTGGCTGAGACCCAGCTGCAGTACAATGTTGCCCTGTTTCTCCTGCCCTTCATCTTCCCACTGCCTCAGAGGCCCTGCATGAGACCTTCCATTTTCAGGCATTAATTTTACATTTTTTTTTTTCCTAGCTCAGGAGCATAATGGAATGCAAAATTGTCTCCCCTGAAACAACCAAATTGTTTTGGGGGCAGAAGTGAAGGGAGAGGGCCAGTTCTTTCACTGAAAACTAGACCAATCTGAGCTATAATATATTTTGTGCCTCTCTATTATGATCACTTACACTTCTCTGTCTTGTTTATTCTAACCACGGAGAAAATTCTGCTGGAGAAATTTTCTTCTGATTAGTGATTAGGCACAAAGGGAAATTTGGACCATCTGCCCTACTCATCCCTTTTCCTTTGTGCTAGGCTTATACCAACACTTACGCTTTCTCACCAGACTTTCCTGAGAAGGCTCACTCTTGTGTGCTGCATTTGCACTCCCCAAATGACATGGAGATCAGAGCCCCTTGACCAAGGGTGCTTTGGAACTGGAAATGTGAGGTCTGTTTTGCTTTTCTAAATCTCTGAGATCACTGTAGGAAATGGCTGATGCTGACCGAGGAACGTCTGACAGCACCTGCTGCACAGATCTTGCAAAGGAGCAAGGCGCTTCTGCCCACAGAGTCAGAACACAAGAGTCAGAGCACAGTGGTGTACCAGACTGTCTTCTTCAAGTGTATTTGAATCCTAATTGACCTCTGGAGCTTAGGAGAGGCATCTGGAGAGTCAACAATAGGATGTTATACAGGAGGTTTTAAAAGAAAACAAAGATGCCTTTCAGATGTGTTTAAAACTCCCTAGCCTCTTCTCCCAGGCAGCAAATGGCAGGACACATTCGCCTCCTCATAGCTGTCCAGTCACCCCACCACACACAAAGCAAACATGGCAGAAAGGCCTTTGTAGCCTTTATGAGAAGGAAGAAGTGCACCCACTGCACCCACTGAATTTAATGTTGGGGGTTGCGGGTTTTCTTTGAGAGAGCAGAAAAGAAGGGGAAAGAAGCTGCTGTTCTGTTCCTGATGCTTTATGTAGGAGGCATTTACCTGAGAGGCAGTTGTATATATGCTGTTTGGCACATCTTACTATCTCATATTCCCCAGCATGAAAATGTTGTCATAGGCACATAAAAAAGGGTCTTTGATAACCCAGCTCTTGAACAAATCATGCTGGAGGGAGAAGAAAAGAGAGACATGGCAAGCCTGGAACATGTCATGCAATTAGAATTTTTTTCTCCACAGGGGATTTTTCTGCCCTTGCCTCACTTTTCTTTTAGTCCAGCCCTCCCTCTCCCCCCGTGGACCCCAGAGTTTATCATCTCACCCAGCTTGCCCAGTTCCCCAACAGGAGCTGATGCTGCTCTCCAACTTAAGAAGTGGGAGGGGTGAAGCGGTCCTGTACTGTGAGCATCCAGAGGGTGCTTGTGAAGGCTTTGACTTCTAATACATTTACTAAGCTCCATGGCCACTTTGATCTGTTTAAAGGTAACTTAGACATACCTATAGAGGTAAATTAAAGGAAAGATTTTTAAGAGTATATTCTTTCTGTGCTCATGGGAATTGCAGGGCAGCAAACGGAGAGCAGTGGGCAGAGCCTGGCCATTGGTGTTTCGTGCCTGGGAAGAGGTGAATAGGGCAGGACTGGGGAGGAGATGGATAGAAGGAGGAGTAAGACAGGGAAGGATGTTGCCCCACAGTTAACATAGGGAACACATTTCTGTTAGAGGCAAAACTAGAACTCCAGATTTTCATCCTAATTTAAGCTAAAAAATACTGAAATGTCAGCATCTCAGTCTCTGAGTTCTAGAAAAACCAAAAGAATCAACATTCAAAAGTTTTTGTAGCTCTTACTAACAGACTGTGAACTTAAACAAAATATCTCCTTAGGCCTTAGTTAGCCAGTACAAGTGACTAAACAAAGTACTTTCTAGAACCTCTTTTCAATACATACATCAACTGCATAGGTGGCGTGAGAAGGTTTAAGTAGGACTGGAGAGGGATAACAGCACCTTACTTGTCTGATGGGTGGGACTTGAACCAAAAGCATGGAGGGATTTGTTTTGAAACTCTGTCCCTACACAAGCATTCGTGGTCTGGATTCTGGTCTGTGCCTGCCTGGGGCATGTTTTTTTCTGGCCAAGGCTGCTTGGTGCTCATGTCACACATTTAACAGCCTTCTAAGTGTTCTTCAGCTATTTCTCCCTTGCTGTCAGTGTCCATTAAGAATAATGCCTAGAACAGCTTACAAGAACACAGAGGAGTCCCATTTCCTGCACAGCACTTGCAAATATACAAGTGAAGTCTACTTTACCCTTCAAATGGTTTGGAGTTGGTCCTTAGCCTTACATTGGTACAAGCACTTGTTGGTCTTATATGGACTGACTAGATGTCTGATGCACCTTCTTGTGGGGGAGATGAATTCAAACTTAATTTAAGGGTGGCTCCTATTCCCAACTAAACATGTCCTTAAAACTTGGAGTCACTATGATGCCTCTGGATCACTTTGCTTTGTCACTGGTCACATCTCTGTCCTGAAATGATGTATTTTTTGTTAAAAATTGTCCAGTAGATAGATGAGGAGGTTCTCTCAGTAAAGCCCTTTCATATAAGTATAGTTAAGCACTGGGAGAACATCTTCTGATGCCTGTTTCATTATTTTAAGCAGTGGTTGCTTCATATAAGCCACAATTAGTAAGAGCTTTAAGCACTGGGTTCCCCTAGCTCTCCTTTTGTGTGGTCCTGTGAATCTGTCTGTGGTTAAGAGTGTCCAAATTTCTCCAGTGGGAAGACTGAGAATCTTCTTTCCTCTCCCCAAGTCCCCTGTAATTTGAGATGAGGATGCTCTTGGGATATCGTCTCAGGCAGGGCCATTTCAGCAGGTATCCTTAAGTGTTTTCACCATGCGGTTACAAGTGGCACACTTAGCAAAGGAAGGACTTGCTTCTTTCTTGAGGAATAAGAAATACCCTATCTTAACAGGTAAGACAAGTCTTCACTGTGGACTGGAAGGGAACTACCAAAGCCTGTTTCACCTGTGGTGCAGCCAGAGGTTAAATTGTAAGCTTACAGTGCATTGCTCCTTGGTACGCCAACAGAAACTTACTCTGAAGGTGGTGAGCCTGTGAGAGACACTGACTTCTCATGAATCATCTCAGGGCATCACAGTACATGTCTCCAATTCCCTTCTAAAATTCCCACGTGCTGGGTAGCTACCAAAATTTGGTGGGAGCTAACACAGCAGATATTTCGTCTGGGATGTTCCCACTCACTGTATGACAAGTGTGGTTTCTGTGTTGTGTTATTCTGGTGTCTGCTCTGAGGGGCAGGGGACACAACTCTTTTGCTTCATGTTTGTGCTGTATGTCTTGCTCTATAGCTGGGTCCATAAAACAAAAATAACAGCTTTGCTTTACTGACAGGACAGCTGATAGTTTAACCACACTCTGGTTTTATTGAATATCAGTCACTGATTTGAGCTTATCTAAGTTTGACTTCCTTTTCAACTCTGTAATTTTTTTTTCTTTGTGCAATATTGATTTTTTAGAAAAGAGAGCCAAAATCAATTCAAACCAAACAATTTTTGACACTTTAGGCTTTTTGCTGTGGTACCAGTTAATCACATGTTCATAAATATGCTAACATATGGGTCAGAAAGATGACATTAAAATTTAATGCACTTGGGGAAAATAAATTAAAAAGGTCTGCTGGAGAGGTTTTGTCGTAGTTCTCTTCCCGCAGTCTGTCAGAGGATGCATAAACCTGTGACCTCTTTTGTACACAATTACAATGTATCTCCTCTATCTAAAGCTGGGTAATTACAAGGTTACATAGTCCCTTGGCAGGCTGAAGAAAAGGTTACTCTAATTTTCTTCTAAAGGCTTTAGAGTAATGTTGTGCGCTGGAAAGGTGCACAGTCATTTAATCCGGTGTGAATGGAGAGGAGGGATGGTGTCTCTTGCCATTGCTGCTTAGTTACTAATGAAATGACAACCCTGAATTTATGTTTTTGTTAGCACTATCATTCTCCTTATGCACACAGTGTGTGTGTGTGTAAGTGAGTGCATGTGTCTCTGGGCTGTGACGTGGTGGTGGTGTACGTGTGCGGGGCATGTTGGTGGCTGCTCATGTGGCCTTCAGGCTTCCACTGCTGGCCGTGAAATGGTGAAATGAAGGAGGTCAGGACAAATGAATGGACTTCACACGTTCTGCCTCCACTAAGTCACTGTTACTCTCACCTTTAAGACTTGCCTGTCCTCCCAATTAAGCAGCATCTACCATGCAGTTTGTCCAGAGGGATTAGCTGGACCCTATGCTCAGTGATTCCTACCAGCATCTCCCTGGTGGACCCAGCAGTTTCTTCAAGATTTAAGCTATAAGGTTTTTAATGAAGTGCCTAAGACTGGTTAGGAAGATAACCTTCTGAATGGGAACTGGTACAGTACAGTTAAACTAGACAACGGCCAGATGGCACAAAAATGAGTCAAATCCACCCCTGAGTAGTCAGCAGGATTGAGCCTGGGAATTTCTTTTGAGCTGTATCTGAGAGGTGCGCCCAGTCCTTTTGCCTTCAGCATTAAAGCTGAAGCCAGATGATGACTATGTAAGTGATAACCCAGCACAGCCTTAGTCACTTCAAAGACAGTTGGTTAGTCTGGAAAGGTGGCAGGCTCAAGCTGAGTCTGGTGCGTTGCTCCAGACCTGACCCTGCCCAAAATAATATATGCAAAAATTGAGGAGTGAGATGGACATCTTTCTCTCTGAGGAAGAATCTGGCACAGAATGGACAGCACACTGCAGATGTCTGTGTGCTGCTGAATAGGTGGCAATAACACAGGCATAGGAACTGAACTTTTGCACAGGAAAAGAATAGGAAGTGATGGATGTAGCAGGAGCTACAGATGGGCAAATATGTTCACATGTCAAATGGCACTGCAAATTACAGAAGAAGAATGTTTGAAGTCCTTCAAATTCACCAGCTCACCCACACCCAGTTTAATTTATCCCTCTGCTATAGCAATGCCAGCCACAAGATATGATGGATTCCTCATTACGATGCATGATGCCCTAAATCTTTGCTCCCATGGAGACAGTGACCCTCTGTCCCAAGCAGGAGGCAAAATCCTCTTCTTTTTCTTGCCCCTGCACCAATGCTGGTGGCCTCACTGAAGCAGTTTAGTGAAAGATGAGAAATACCCAGTACAAAGTCAGCAGCTATTACAGCCAATTCACAGCAGACTAGAATATCACAGACCACCGGTGACAGCCCTGAAAGTGCTGGCTTTGCCTCTGGGCAGCACTGACTGCCCTTTACTCTGAGCTGGTGACAAAACTACCAGTCTATAGGGCTCAGCATGCCAGGCTTTCTGTATTGTGATCCTAGATCTTGAAATAGTGTTTAACACTTAATGCAATCAGCAAGACTAATAATACAAAATTTATCTCAGGAATACCTGGAAAGCATTAAAAACAAACAAACAAATAAAAAAGGAATGAAAATGTTATTTCCTGGGAAATTTTCTTGGTATTTGCCACTCATGACCTGTCCTGCTGTTGTGAAGACAAGGTACTGGTGCCCTGCAGTAAAAGGGATGCCCACTGGATGTCACGATTGCTCCACAAAAGTACAAACACAGTGTAATTTATCTAGCAGTCAAAATGTTATTCCTGAGAGGAAGCAATTTTAGGATGTATGTTTTGTGTAGTTATTCTCTGTCTTTGTTTCAGCCTCTCATCTATACACACACGTATATCCTCGGGTTTCTTTAACTGTGCAGGATCAGTAAGCCATAGCTAAAACCCTGTGTCTGTTGGGTTATACGTGAACTGTGTGAAAACAAAACAACTTAAAAGTTGTTCAAATAAATTACATAGGGGAAGACTCTTACCACTGATGTCAGAAAAAGCTAGTCACCCACATACCTTTGAAAATCAGGGTCTTATTGCCATGACTAATGAGAGAGAGGGAGAGTCTGTAATTGCAATCAAATAGATTCAATCACTTAATTCAGTGATTAATGAGAACCACGAATCATATGTGGGTCATCTCAGCTTTAGACTCATGCCCTGTCTGTAAGCTCTTTACAGAGAAAAAGTAAGTAAGAATGAACCAAAAAAAATAAAGCTACTTTCCCCCTGCCAAAAACTCCTCTCCAACTGTATAGTGCATGGAAAATATGACTGTAAATGCCTATGTTCTGAAAATGTCAGTACTGGCTAGCTCTTATTTTAATTTACTATTTAAATGTATTAAACATAAAAGGAATCTTGTTAAATGTCATAATCATAATGACAATCCAAATGAAATTAGCTAGAAGAGTCAATTAGATTCAGAGGCCAAGCAGGAAGTAAAAATGAGTCACCAGGAAAGGAGGATCCCCCAGACACCGCACAGCATGGATTACAGTCTTAAATGTCATGTGGAAATGAATACAGTGTTAATGTTCTTTTATTTAAGGGTAGGTTATTCACTCAGTCTCCAGAAGGGAAGTTTTTATTTTTTTTCTTGAAGGGTTAGGCAAACCTGTGGACTAGGTAAAACCAGAAATTGTGCAGCAGTACTGGGATACCTGAATTGTAATCACACAAAGACTGTTCGGATGCACAAAGATTAATTTGTAGAAATAAAGCTGACAGTTATGCAGAAATTGTAAGTGTTTTCAGGCATAGAATCATAGATAGTTTATGTTGGAAAAGACCTTTA
>VZTL01070079.1:0-23569 GCA_013400535.1 Scopus umbretta
CAGTTTAAAACCGTTGCCCCTTGAAAGGGAAAGGAAGGAAAGGAAACACGGCAGGTCTGGTTGGTTTGTCTGTGGCTGAGGGACACGTGTGTGAGAGGCGCAGTTCCAGGCTTCCTGGCCACGCTAGGTATGAGGAGTGCTCCCATGCATTAGCGTTACATAGCCGAGTAAAGAAGGCATCTTCCTTGACTTATGAAGGCTGTTCTCCTGAATAATTAATGCTGTCACTGTATCTCCCAGCTGTCTCTCTCCCCAGGCAGGGGGCTTTGCACTCTCCTCACCCAGCCTGGCCCAGCCATGGTGGTGTGGCCTGGCATCCCCGCTGCCTGGGGATGGTTTGCAAAGCAGCCATGCTGAGGTGTTGCAAAGCTGTCCTTGGCATGGCTGGAGGGAAGCAGCTGGTCTCACAACCACTGCATGAATTTTCTTCAGGTCGGTGGTAATGGAGTTAAATGGCTTAGCCAGTTTGGCCGGGCGGGCACCAGGCATCTGTTTCGCAGGTCCCTGGCACAGCTGGACACACCAGAAGGTCACCTGCTAATTGCATTACGGTTGTGTGGTCTGCGGATTAGTGTTGCTAAAAGTAACGTTGCATGGTGTTCAAGATAAGCCTGCCCAGTAGTAAACATGCAGGGCCACCCCAGCCTGCCTGCCCTCTTGCACAAGGAGAACAAGGGTTTTTCATGTGGCGGAGAAGCATGGTATTTCCATGCCTGGAGGAAGGCGGGGCAGTGGCTATGTGGTTTTATTGGGAAAAAACATGTTAATGAGGTACCAACTCAGCAAGATATGTTAATGAGATATTGATGCATAAGATATTGACCTAGTGGAGCTTGCTAATGAGACATCGACCGCCGCCACAATGCTGGGGTGGTGCACCAGGGAGGCCATGGTCACACTGGGCCCTGGGCACCTGCTGATGCTCCCCATGTGTCGGTCATTTTTGATGCGAGGCATCACGCTGGTCAGTCAGGCAAAGCTAAGGCAAGGAAACATCCTACCTATGAGTGAAGCTGTGCAGAGCTTTGCTTTCTCCTTTATTGCTGAAACCCATGAAACAAGCTACACTAAACTGGAAAATGTGACAGAGTCGCCCTTGGGGGACCACGCATGCTCCACAAGCTGCAAAATTAGAAAAATGCTGCCCACGATATAGAAGTTTGCCCAGAAAATTCCTATCTGACACTTGTTAGCACCCTTTTTATGTGTATCTAGACATGTAATGGTGACCTGCTTGCATAAAAAATGATCATAACAAAAAACCCCAACTAGGTCCTGGTAGCATGCAGACACTCTGCAGGGCAGCATCGCCAAAAGCTTGCCTTCCAGACCACTGCGTGGTGACCCACCATAGAAGGTTTTAATGATGAATGAGTATTTCTGCCCCTAGTGGCTTTGCAGCCAGCAGGAGTCTTGCTGAACTTCTTGCTGTCACAGAAGAGAGCTGTGGTGTCAGGTTTGGTAGCCTGAAGACCTGAAGGAGATCAAATGGAGATCCCTGAGCCTTCAGCAGGGCCAAGCATTATGCCTTACTAGCACCAGAGTATCTGCAGGTTTTTCACAGACAAAACCATCTCCAGATATAAAGTTAGTCTCCATAGCAGAAAATGCAGAAGACCTAAGGGTGCTTGATGATGAGAGATGATGCTTGCTTGATGATGAGAGAAGGTTCAGCAGGCATAGCATATATCAAGACAATGAATGGAGGAGCAGAAGGAGATAAAACCCAGCAAGAAAAGCCATGCCAGGCATTTCTCAAGGACCAGGCAGAGCCTGACAGCTGGAGGCTGGATCCAGGTCCACAGATCCAGTCTGCATCTACTTCCACATGCTGCAAGAAGGAGATTCAGACTGCAACATCTGAATAAAACCTTCCCCCCAAAATGCTGCAGGCAGCACAGGTTTAGGAAGGTTGAGAGAGAGGAGTCAGAAATTCATACAAGAGAAGAGCTAGAAATGAAGACCCCATGACCCCTGGGCAAGAAATACCACAGGGTCAGGATTTAAGAGCATCCCCAGCATCCTGGCCAGGGAGGAGAGGGAGCAGCAAAACCACAGAATGTGTTGACAACAAGCAAATGCAACCAGGAAACAAAGCCAGCCACTCATGGCCTTATGGTAACATGTTTTTCCCTTGTTCTGCAGAATGCCCCTACCACAAGCCCCTGGGCTTCGAGTCTGGCGCCGTCACCCCTGACCAGATAAGCTGCTCCAACCCTGAGCAATATATAGGCTGGTACTCCTCCTGGACGGCCAACAAGGCCCGCCTTAATGGCCAAGGCTTCGGGTGAGTCTGAAAATGCCTCCCCGAGGGGTCCTGTGGGCGGGCGGGTGTGGGGTGTTAGGGGACCACCAGCGGCATGAGGGGCCACTCGGGAGGGCAGAGGGCATAGCAGGGCCGGCCATGTCTCCCCAGGTGCGCGTGGCTCTCCAAGTACCAGGACAATGGGCAGTGGCTGCAGATCGACCTGAAGGAGGTGAAGGTGATCTCGGGGATCCTCACGCAAGGGCGCTGCGATGCTGACGAGTGGATGACCAAGTACAGCGTGCAGTACCGCACCGACGAAAACCTCAACTGGGTTTACTACAAGGATCAGACTGGGAACAACCGGGTCAGTGGACTTTACGCTTTGGCCATTGGTGGAGCGGGGGGCACATTTGGTGACACAAAAGCATCGGGTCTTGGCAGGGAGGTGCCCCAAGAGGGGTTCCTGTGGGAGTAGCAGGGTGGATGAGGCCTCACGCCCACCCCCATCTGGGGGGCAGCATGGAGAGGGGTGTCCCTCTGCCGTGGTATGAGCAAGTGCCACGCTGACCAACTGCAGAAGGACAAAATACATTTTTTGCTAATGATGATGGTGGAGTCTAGACTAAACTCGTCAGGACGGAGGCATTAGCTGGCATTGCAGGGGAAGCGGCATCTCCATGATAAAACCCCTTTTTTGGCCAGGGCTGCGCTACACCAGCCGTGCCTGGGCACTGCAAAATGGGGGCTCCTTCTTTCGCCGTAAGTCCAGGGCTAGTGCACAATAATGATGCAGAAAAGCCCCTGAGACAAAACCTGCAACTATTTAAGTCACAACTCACTGAACCGTTCACACACTGCACTTCTTAGTGGTTGTTTGAAGCGAAAAATTGCACAGGGGACCCTACAGTGGTGCCTGTGGTCCCTGTGCAGCCCAGCTGGGCTAGGGGATGCCATGGCTGCTGCCTCCCAGGCATTGTCATTGTCCATCCATGGGGATGGCCCCATCCCAGCATGGGAGGCTCTGGTGGCTTCTCTAAAGCACCGGTTCCTGCAGCCCTGGGGAGATGCTGAGCTTTCCCAAAAAACAGGTCGTGGCAGCAGGAGACGTGGCACTGTGACCAAGCAGTGGGAAAGGGCCCCCAAATACATTTTTTTGGTCTATATCGGCGTGTCTGGGAGCCCAGCTCATGAACTGCAAATAGCCAAGGTCAGCCACGCTCACTCCGAACACATGGTGCCTTGCTGCTGGAAGATGAATGAGAGAGAATGGGGCAAGATTAAGTCTAGCCTAAGCAGAAAAAGTGGAGGAACGATGTGGGGAAGGTGACTTACTCAGAATACCCAGTCAGTGTGACAAAAATTGTCTGTGCCCAGCAATTTTTAAAGTCTTTTATTTTGGGGGAAGTCTTCTCCTCTGCTCTGCACAGGCACCCCAAACTCATGGGTCAGGATTTTCAGCCTCCTAACCACCCGCCCACACCTCTCTCCCCAGGTTTTCTATGGCAACTCAGACCGCTCGTCCTCGGTGCAGAACCTGCTGCGGCCGCCCATCGTGGCCCGCTACATCCGCCTCATCCCGCTGGGCTGGCACGTGCGCATCGCCATCCGCATGGAGCTCCTCGAGTGCCTGGGCAAGTGCGGCTGAGCGCCCGCCCACCCCATGCCATCTCCTGGGGTAGATGTGTAGGTGTCCACCTGTGCAGTCACCCCACCTCGCCACCAATGCCGGCTGCAGCCGTGGTCCTGCGGTGTAAATGCCCAGCCTGCAAAGGGAAGGGCTGTCTTGAATAAAACGTTGCTTCGCACCACACCTGGCGATAAAGCTAAACCCTGCTGTGGAAGCTGACAGGAGTCTATGGGGCACACATCGGGGAAGGCAGCAGGGTTCCTTGCTGCGGCTTTGATCCCATGAGATGTGGTGCTTCTGGCCCTGGGTGTTAGGTTGGGGAAATCATCATCACAGCGTGCTGTGGAGGCCAAAGTAAATACAGATGGGGTCCAAAGGCAGGGCTTGGACTCCCCTGGGAAGGGCAGCTCTGCGAGTGATTATTTATCCCCAAGCCCGGCCAACCCCGCCACCCCACTGGGTGCAGGGAGGGCTCTCACACCAGGACAGACATCTCACCCTGCTTTTCCTCATGCTCCCCCTGCCAGTATCTGCCATCCCTGAGATGGGATTTGGGCCAGATCTGGCCAGTGTCCAGTATGACAGTCCCCGCCTGTATCTCACACTGTCAATCACCTCGTGAGCCCTTGTATCAGGTCCCCTCTGGCCTGAGCCGCTGTGGCCATGTTTGGGACAGCCATTGGTCCCTTGTGCACTGGGTGGCCAAACCCCCTCCATCTCCTCTCTGGTTTTGCACTAGCACATCCCAGGGATACCAGGGAGCTTTGCTCCCTGTGGACAGTTGGGCACAGGAAGAGGGACTCCCTCTCATTAACTGCCTCAATGTCCACGGCCTAATCCCTAACGAGTGGTGAGTGCCTGAGGAATATGGGGCATGTGGAGGCTCTGATGATGCACCCAGCTCCCTGGGGCAACCGCCCAGGTGCTATGGCTCATATCCCTCTGCCTCTGCCCAGGAGCTGATGCCCAGCGTGCTCCAGGTGGCAACTGCGGCCCCTGCAGCTCCCAGGTCGGAGGGCTGTGGCGGGGCTTTGGGGTAGCAGCTGCTCTTCGGCTTGTCACGCATCTGCGGCAGAAACCTAGCAGGCGCCGGAGGACTTTTCCCTATTTTTTTTAACAATCCGTGCATCCATCCCAAAGAGTCACGGCATAGGCACCTGAACTGTCTCAGTGGAGAGAGGAGAGGCACGAAGACAATGGCACCAGGGTAGGCCATCTGCCTCTCATGAGCTTTTCCTACCCCTACGGGGAGAGAGACGAACACTAGGTGTGCAAGGCAGGAGATGAGATGTGGCTAAAACCAAATGAGGTGTGACCAAAAACATGAGAAAAGCCTTTGGATGTCTGTGCAATTCATCACATTTTATTCATTCGTGAGGGCAGATGTTTCTGCTTTGTTTTTTCCTGTACGTAGAGGCAAATAATAACAAATGTAAGAGAAATATGCTGTTCTCGTGAGTCTGAAAGCTTCTGCCCTGCTATACCAACAGTATGAAGTCTACAGAGACATAGAAAAGACCAATCCCCATCTGCTGAGATGATTGTTGTTACGTCACCGCCTCTCCCTTGCTTCTCCCAAAACCCCAAATGAGTTTTGCCTGTTCACAAATGGGTGTAGAGACACGTTTTCTTACTAAGACAGCAGTGAATCTGCATATGGTTGTCTAATGATTATCAGTCCAGGCAAGCTCTACCGAGAAAGCCCACTGAGCTCAAGGCAAGTCCTCCGTGCAGCCGAGCTGTGGGACCAGCATGGTGTAACAGCCTCCCTGGAGGCACTGCACGTACAATAACAGGGAGACAAGGGCTCTCCACCAGCTATCATAGCTCTTGTGTTAGTAATGCCAACACTGAAAGCTGAAGCATTCCCAGTCCCTGGACACAGTTGCTGTCACGTTAACACGCTGCTTTCCCTTCCCTAGAAGCAGCACAGGCAGCTCTGCTCCATGTCCTGGTGGATGGTGACCAGGCAGGAGGAGGCTTGGTGCTGCTGTTTTGTTGCGTGACTGAGGAGCGGTGGGTTGGGGTTGGAGGGGTGAAAGGATGGACGGGGCAGCAGCTGATGAATATTTGTAGCATCCGGAAGCAGTTCAGCTTGACTGTAACAACCCAAAGCCTTGGCTGTGACTGGCCTCTGAGCTTCCACGCGCAGTCCAGTGTTTGGACCAAGTCGACCAAGTCGTCTGGTTTTGGAAATGCACCCTGCGGCAAGGGCCAGGAGTTCCTGCCTAATTTGGAAGAGCTAGCAAGTTTAATCCACAGCCTGAATGGATGCACCACACAGCATTATACACCAAAGCACCACACTAAATTATGTATGTTCACGTGACCGATCCAAGATATAAGATATAATAAAACCTTGGAGAGAGAAGAGACTGTCCAGGTAGAAAGGACCTGTGCTATCACTCTTCCAGCCTCCCAGCTTCAAAGTCGTCACTAGCCCCTTTTTTCAGATTGAAATGTACAGCGATAAATAAGGTGGAACTAACTGGCATACACTGAATTTCACAGCGCATTTGCTTCTTGCCTTTCCGTGTCTTTTGCCTGCAGTTCACCTCGTCAGCTTGCATGGGGAGAGGACCTGCTTCTGGCTTTGATCTGCAATGTCAAAATGGTTCCTGCTAAAGCAGGAGTTTCTGTTCTGATCCTAGCTATGCAGCTCGTTTGCTAATCGACCTTTGGAAATTCACTTAACCTCTGCCTCTTATCTAAAAAGAAGGGTGCTGAGAGGCTTAATTAATTAAGTGGTCCTAAAATGCTTTTAGAGTTGCACTTGACTTCGACCTCTGCATAAATGCAGATTGTTGGAGTAACACTGCGACTGAGGGCATTATGAAAGTGGGCTAGAACCAGCCAAAATACAATTACAAAAATACAAAGCTTTTCCTCATAAAGTCTAATTTTCCTAGCATATCACTGTCATTTTAATTTACTGGCACGGATGCCTCCCATCACAATTAACCGGAACAGAGCCAGCAACTGAGGCGCCAGGAGATGACGCAAAGCAGTGCTGAACACGTGTTTATTGTCCAGAAGAGAAAATCCTGCAGGTCTTTACCTGCAGAGGTAGGGAGACCAATGCATGACTTTGCAACTGTGTGAAATGCGACAGGTTTGAAATAGGAGGCAGGACCGAGAGCTGCCTTCAGCTTCAAGACCTGAATTTTTAGTTCTTACAAAGAGAGAAGTGAGGAACCGTGCTGAGAAGTCAAGCTTGCCCAAGCTAAACTAAGAGACTGCCTCAGGCTTCCAGACCACCCATGCCATTTGTAGGTCAATAGCCCTTTTCTCTCAATGGGTGCCTGTGGGAATTATCCCTTTACAGCTATCTGAGAGAAAAATGCCCACTCCCCCCTTTGTTCTCCATCCCATGAGGGACCAATGCTGACTACGCTGGGGCTACCATGGTAAGGTGCTTGACATTTTCAAGGAGGTGGCCACTTCATTTTCTGGAGCCCCGCATGGGAGTACAGAAAAGGGCACTGAAGGCCTGGAGTCACTACAATGAGATCCTTGAAAGAGTAAGAGCAAAGTCAGGTTGCAGGAGTAAAAGCCAAGTCCCCAGCGAGCGAGGCACCTCAAGGAAACAGGCATTTCAAATGCATTTCTGGCTGGGACTGCTGAAATGCTGGACTGCTTGTCCTGGTGGAAGTTGAAGCTGCTAGCTCAAGCCAGCAGTTGCCCTGTTTGGGAGGCAATGGGGGCAGCTCAGGGAAGGCACCAGGCAGCAGCCTGGTCTCACAGCAGCTGTGGCTGCGGCACACCCCAGGCAGCTGCTTTGGAAGGATCTCGACAGACTGCAAGTCCTGGCTTTCAGCAAGTCTGCTGCTGGAGCACAGAGGGACAGAAGGGAGGCCAAGGTAAAGTGGGCCCTACTCCTCGGTTTGTTTCCAATTACACTGAAGCATGAGGGACCAGCAGAGGAATATTTAGTTCTTTAAAGCTGCATGCAATAACGGAAAAAGTCACGGCTAGGACACATGAAAGAGCGTGGTGGGTTGACCCTGGCTGGACGCCAGGTGCCCACCATCGCCGCTTTATCACTCCTCTCCTCAGCTGGACAGGGGAGAGAAAATGTTAACAAAAGGCTCATGGGTAGACAGGACAGGCAGAGATCACTCACCACTTACCATCACAGGCAAAACAGACTCGACTTGGGGAAATCAGTTTAATTTATTACTAGTCAAATCAGAGTAGGATAATGAGAAATAAAAACTAAATCTTACACCACCTTCCCCTCACCCCTCCCTTCTTCCCGGGCTCAACCTCACTCCCAGTTTTCTCTCCTCCTCCCCTCAAGTGGCGCAGGGGGACGGGGAATGGGGGTTGTGGTCAGTTCATCACACGTTGTGTTGTCTCTGCTGCTCCTTCCTCCTCAGGGGGAGGACTCCTCACACTCTTCCCCTGCTCCAGCGTGGGGTCCCTCCCACAGGAGACGGTCCTCCATGAATTTCTCCAACATGGGTCCTTGCCACGGGCCACAGTTCTTCATGAACTGCTCCAGCGTGGGCCCGTTCCACAGGGTGCAGTCCTTCAGAAGCAGACTGCTCCAGCGTGGGTCCCCCACAGGGTCACAAGTCCTGCCAGCAAACCTGCTCCAGCGTGGGCTCCTCTCTCCATGGGGCCACAGGTCCCGCAAGGAGCCTGCTCCAGCATGGGCTTCCCACGGGGTCACAGCCTCCTTCAGGCATCCACCTGCTCCAGCGTGGGGTCCTCCATGGGCTGCAGGTGGATATCTGCTCCACCGTTGACCTCCATGGGCTGCAGGGGAGTCTGCTCTGGTGCCTGGAGCACCTCCTGCCCCTCCTTCTTCACTGACCTTGGTGTCTGCAGAGTTGTTCCTCTCGTGTATATTCACTCCTCTCTCTGGCTGCAGTTGCGCAGGTTTCTTTTCCCCCCCCTTCTTAACTATGTTATGCCAGAGGTGCCACCACTGTTGCTGATGGGCTTGGCCTTGGCCAATGGTGGGTCCATCTTGCAGCCTGCTGGGATCGGCTCTATTGGGCATGGAGGAACGTTCTAGCAGCTTCTCACAGACGGCACCCCTGTAGCCCCCCCACTCCCAAAACCTTGCCACGCCAACCCAATACAAAGAGGAACCCATCAAAAATTGTATCGCTGTCACCTGAACATTTGCACAGAAGAGTCTCAGCTTATGCATGGCAATGCTGAAACGCCAACATGCAGCCCAAATGGTGGATCCCTTTCTGCAGAAAAGACAATTTAAGGGCTGGAAACTTTCAGGGCCTTTTAATTTCTGGGTAGCACCTGCTGAGGGGAGTGGTGGGTGGATACTGTTCAAAAGAGAGAACAGCAAAGATTCTTGCCCTGAAAGGAAGAACCCCTTCAGTGTCTGCAATGAGACTACCGGAACGGTGGGCAACAAAGTGCTTCAGACCTGTTTTGGCCGTGCTCCTGTGGAAACGCCAGGCTTGCAGACAGATACAAGCCAGCTTCTCAGCTGGGGAGTTAGCCAGGACCTGGCAGCGACCTGTCAGGCAGAGGAGCCCTGGCGCGGTTCCGGCCCATTCTGCTCATGTGAGCCACGCTCAGGTATGGGGAAGTGCTCTGGAGCAGATGTGTCAGGAATCAGCCGTTGAGCAATGCCGGTGTTCTAGTGCAAAATCTGCATTTTTATTAAAGACATATTTTGGAAGGCCCATTCAAAAATACATTGTGCTCAGTAAAAATTAACCATTTCCATGCTGATAATTAAGCTTACCACAGGATTATTTTTTTTTCTCTTTTAGAATATTTACAGCAACAATAGAAATTGTACAGAAGTTAAGAATGGAATACATGCCCAAAAAAAAAAAAAATTTGGTAAGGTGTACCAACAACATGATACAAAGGGTTGTATACAAACACTTTACAAATGGTTTATTAACTTGCATGAAGTCATCCTTAAATATTCAACACATTTTAAAATCAATTTTTATTCCAGGATTAAAAAGGTTAACACCACATCACATCCCTTCCACAACAGAAAGCATGGTAGATTTAAAAGTTTGTGCGCTTTAGATTTCTAGTAGCTGTTACAAACATTGGGGAATCTTATCCATAAATTTAGAAGTTTTGAAAGCTACCTCCCCAGCTTGTTATTTTTGGAATAGTCTGTACTGGCAGATTGTGAAAAAAGATCACATTTTTCTAAGCCTTGTTCTTCCTTCCTTCTCCCAAATGACACAAATTCAGAATTCAGCATTTCACAGTGGAGATCTAAGCAGTCCTGGAAGTCCTTAGCAGATTAACCGGATTTTAAAATGCCCACAATAGAGTTTCCAACAAAATTATGGTTCCGCAGAAGATTTTAGCTTATTGTTCCATATAAACCAAATATATAGAGAAGTTTCTCCTTTCGATTAGACACATCCTTCAGTAGTACAAGTCTAAGATGTGCACTAGCAAAAAAAAAAAAAAAGTAATAAGAAAAGGAAAGTCGAGACAGTTACCTACACTTAAAGTTTCGCCTTGTTACTAAACAGTTAAAAGCTCTGCCATCGGATTTACATGTCAAGAGTTTACATCAAGAGGCTCATATCCTATAGGAAACTCGGAACAGCACGTGCTTTAAGGTTGCTAATGAAAAGCTCTACAAAAGCAGTTACTTCACAACAGCCTGTACAATTAAGATGCCACCTTGCATTTCTCAGAATGGATCCAGAGAAACAATGCCCTGTGAAAACAGAGACCTGGTGGAACAAAGCGCCTGGTGGGCAGCGTGTTTTGCTGGGGGCACAATGAGGTAAGGTATCTCACCCAGATGACATGGAAAATTAAAATGAAGAAAATCCTGAGCAAGTCTAAGGATAGCTGTTTGAATAAAACAGCAAACAGGGCGGAGTAGTAGATAAGGCCTCTAACTCCCTGATAATCTGCGCTAGAGAAACAACGAAGAACAAGGCAACTGCAATATTTGAGAACCACAAGGGGAAGGGCAAGGGAAGACTGCAAAGCAGTGCAAAGGATGGCACTGGGATTCTAGAGGGAGTGCTCAGATGGCTTGGAGGTTTCAGAAGTGTATCAGATGAAGGCCCATCGAGATTTTATTACTTGGGTGCTAACAGTACCTAGAGGAAGAATCTTTTTATAGGTCTCTTCAAAATTTGGAGTCAATAATGAACTCGGAACAAACAAACCAAGCCTCGGCCACATTCTGCAAGAGAGGAGGTAGATTGACTTGCAGAGAAGACAAGAGATGTGTAGAGTCACTCTTAGCCCAAGTCACAGATTCCACATTCGGACCCTTGGGCCACTTTGTAAGAGTCACTTTTGCCCGGCTGCGTATTTTGAGTTACATTCTAAAAGAGCCTGAGAAGCAATCTGATTTGGGGGAAGGAAAACATCCAAACATAGCGGGGCTGGTCCTCTCACGCTTCTCATGCATCTTCCACTTAGTTTGTCAAAAGCCAACTTTTGCACCAAACGATTGGTTGTACACAAGTAACAAATAAGCATCCAAGCAGAACCTGGAGCAAGTAAAATTCAGACCTAATCCATCAGATTTACCTACGCTGTCTCATGCAGTAGCTGTTAAGACAGTCCACTGAGAGAACAGATGACCTACCACAGCTTTTCTCTTCAAATTGAAAGAGGATCTCCTATAAAATTTGCTTTACTTAATTTTCATGAAATTTGCTTCACGACTGCAGAATGAAAAATCTTGTTTCAGTACAACATCTGAGCCAAGTGATGTGCACAAGCCTCCACTTGCCTGGTGAGCCCGAGCACTGATGCGTGCTGCTGCTGTTTGACCCTTTGAAAAAGGAGCCAACATCTAGAACTTCCAAGCTGTGTTATATTAAAAGGGTTTACTCAAATTGCTCCCTTTTTGACAAAGGCCAGAAGTTAAATGGCTTTTCTCCTCGTTCAATACAAACCCAGTTAATGAATGATTAACATCATGACACCGTTAGAGCGCGCTGTGTAGGGAAAGGCACCTGTTCTTAAATAGTGTCCTGATTTGAAGGTCATTTAAAAATGGTTAAATAGGGCACATCAGCTTTCCAGTCATCTTCTGTGACACTCCTTTCCTACTTCGAATGGTGGGCCTGCTTGCATGAACAACAGCCCAGATGCATGGTTTATGATATAACCCCATTAACAGATGTATTATGTACGCTAGCTGGAATGGAAAAAATAAACATTCATTGCCACCCCACAATTTGCAGTGTATTATATATGGCTATGCTTTTCAAACTGTTTGTGTAATTGGGATTCAAATATCCTCCCAGCTCTTCTCTGACAGTGTTTCTGAACATGCAGAATGAATTACATGCAGATATTTTTGAAGCATGTCTCACTACCAAATCATTATAAGACAACAAATAACTTGAAATATGAATTAAAAACCCCAAACACTTCTACAGCATGGCTCCCCTCAAAAGCAGCTGGGTTTTGCCTTAGCTAAATAGATCACAACAGTGCTTTCAGAGCTATATAATCTGTGTTCCCTTTCTTACAAGGGAGGTCTACAGCGCTGAATTGTTAGGAAGTCATAGCTTTGTTTTCTGGGTGAACAAAGGAACCTACTCAGCTAATAGCGACAGCAGCTTTTGAAGAAAAAAGAAAAATGAGTTGGCATGTAGCTTTTTATACCAGTAAGATTCATCTGTTAAGAGACCTAACTGCAACGACGAGGAATGGCTAAGAGCCTATCACAGGACACTGCTTCTTGAAGAACCACTCCAGCTTTGCTCCCGGAAACTAGCAGGTATGGCAGAGAGAAAGGCGACAAGCCTAAAGGGCAACCTGAGGGTGTCTCGTACGCTTGGAAGTTTGAAGCCTGCTTCAATATTGATCTAAAAGAGCGAGTACCTGTAAGTAGAGTGGCATCAGGACCCACCCGTTTAGGTGGGTTTGACTGGGTATCAGACACCAAAGCTCGGTGTCAGTCCCAAGCCTGGTGGGATAGGGAACGCTTTAGGAGGAAGGGACCAAATCTGAGATGGCTGACTTCCTGCCAAGAACTCTGCCCAGTGCTCCGTGCTGGCGGCCTCTCAGAGGAGCAACGAATCTTGGGCTGCGATAAACGGAGCAAAAAGTGTCAAATAGCTCTAAGGGATTGCTCTCTGTGGTCAGGCCTGTTGAAAAAAATACGTTGTTTTAGGTTAATACATTTACATGGCAGTTTAAAAGGACAGCTTAAACACATACACAGTTTCAGTTAAGATGAGCTTAAGGTGCTTCTTTTTCAGTTAACAAGAGCTCAAGAGCTATAGTGAAAACATACAGACAAGTTTAGGCAGCTTGAGTTCTGCAAAATGACTGCAATTCATTTTGGAAACCTAGCTTCTTTTCTATTCACACCATTAACGATGCCAGAAGGCAAAACAGATTGCCCAAGGATAAAATGCAGTTTAACTACGATACTTTATACTAAGTAGATCTATAGAACATGTAGCACAAGACTCACAGACCAGTGAAGAGGAAAGCTCACACTTACAAAATCGTTTGCTCTGTAATTCTCTTCCCCTTTATTGAGCCAGCAAATCTCAGTCACTATAATAAGACTCCTTTGGAAGCCTCGGCAAAATTACATTAGCAATATTCTAAATATTGGGAAGTTATACCAGGTTAAAAATACACCATTTATCCCAGCACCAGCTGGCCGAGCTGCTGGAAGTTCTTTCCAACAGAAGGAAGAAAATACTACATACGTTAACACAATTTAGTATTCAACTGAAATCTACTACCGCTTGTTGAACGTGAGAAGAAAATGCAGTATGAAGTAGAACCGACTTTCTGTAAACATGGATCACCAAATACTTCAACACACCTTGGGTCACCCTTGAAGCTTTGCTAACTACTTTAAACAGCTATATGTACAGCCAGAGACTACTCTGATTTAACTTAAAGGGTACTGAGAAAAAAAAATCCTTTGGAAACATTTTGGCTTGCTAGAAATCAGAACAGCCACGTACAGCCCAGTATCATCATCCCCAGCATGAAACGCTTAACCAGCAAGCTAAAAGCCTCGCAGCGACAAAAGAATACGTATCCACAAAGCACAGAAGAGTCTCGTCTGAACGCTCCCTCGGAGACATTCAAATAGTACTGCTTAGAGCCCCACTCTCAGACACTGCTTTTGTGAGGGATTTCAGTGGCATCAGCCCGTTTGAAAGCAGGGAACAGGACTAACCTGGTCGTGACCAATTGGTGAATCCGAAAGAGATTGCTAAAATATGCTGCTAAACTCTGACAGTGATGACTAGTAAGTATCACAATGTCCTTCCTGGATGCCCACTGACCTTATCGACACCTGAACACCCTTTCACATCTACTGTATTTATATATGCTGTATCAACCCAGTATATACCATATATATCTACAGAAAAATCACACGCACGTTTCTTGCAGGCAGTTAACAAAGAAAGAATTCTTATTTTGTCATTTCTCAAAATTGACTAGACTGACTTTTAGCCCTGGACAAACCTGAAGCAACATCCTGCTATAAGGTACTTTCCGACAAAGATTTCTAAGAGTAGCGGTGCCAGGTTTGCCGTTGTTAGAACTTTGGTATGACTCGAGAGGTGCTGAACAGCATGTCCAGTTTGCATTGTTATCCAGGTAGGAAGTTCAGGTCTGACTGCCTGGCTGCTTCTGTTAACTACATCCATGGCTAAATCACCGAGTTTACATTCAGGTTAATCTCTTTTCGGAAAAGACAACGTATTCGCAAGTAGGAAGTGTCTTATGAGGACAGCATCTAGAAAATGAACTACGCTGCAGAGTCATGAGGGAGTTGAACGAACGCGTTTAGAAAGGAAAGATTGTATTGTTCTGACACTACAGGCCTGACTCTCCTCTTATTGCACGAAGTTTACACTGGCATAACTCTCTGACTCCTACTGGCTCACCTTCGATTTAGTCTACGCATAGCAACAGAGGAATCAGGTTGTGTATTTGCTACACTCGACATTCACCAACGTAAAGGCAGTTTTAACAATGTTGTACAGGAGACTGGAACCTAAGATCTAGTATTTTGCTGAGACTGGTAACTGAACTGTGTACGGGAATATTCGCATAGTAAGACCTAAGGAGAAGCTAAGCTGCATGGCAACCTTCTCCCTCCATATCCAAGTATCAGATCTGTAGCTTTAAATACATCCTGAAATATAATAAAAAGTGCAAGAGTAGTTTAAATTTAAATACAGTGTTTATCTTATTAGTTAACAGATTGCTAAACAAGATGTAAAATACACATATGCATAAAAGCTTATACCATGATCTGCAGTGCCATGCTATGCGTAAGTGTCAAAGTTTGGCATTTCGCTTGCAATTCATGCTATGTTTCTTTGGTTTTCACCCCTGCTATTAAGTGGAAGAGCACCTGCTTTAGCTTGTAGTCACGGGGCACTTTATCTCTTTAGAGGAAACAAAAATTTGGTACTGGGGCTCTGTGCTCTTGATGCAGATGCAGAAATCCCATTAATATTACTAGGAAAGCTAAGGACACAGGGGAGAACATACCACGTTTAGATTACTGTACAGTTCTGCAGTCTCTTACATTTAGCCAATACTTCCAACAAAATAGCCCATAATAAAGCTTGGAATTGAATGTTGCCTTTTCTTTGTTACCAATAATGCCTATAATACCGGGCTCGCAAAGCTGAGCGAGATTCATACTGTTACAGTCACGTTTATATCCACATTCAACTTCCTTTTATTAGAAGTATAATACTGCACTTTATATCACAAATGTATAAAAATATGGCAGATAGTGTCATAACAATACTTTTCTTTTAAATGAGTATATTTAAAAAACAGACAGTTATTTTCCATTTATATATATATATTTATATTTAGAATAAAATACTCCTGATGCAATATAGAAATGTTACTGTTAAGTTTTTTATAGAAACTACTGTAGCTGTTGCACTGCTTCACAATGTTTCAAACAGCTCAAAATAACTTTACATTATAACATAAAAGATATGATTATAACAGTACGATATTAGGTCATCATAAATAAATATTACAAATCCTATCAAATATGGAAGTTTAAAAAACAAATTTAAGACATACAATTTAACTTTAAACCCTTAAGAGGGATACACTTTTATCACATAAACCCCACTGTTTTAACTAGGCAGCAAAAAATGTAGTAAGGGCATAGGTTTAGACATGAATATTTTCACCCTCCTAAGTGCCAATACGTACCAGCAGCCTCCCAGCTCTCAGGCAGATGTGCGCACTAAGCTGGAATGTACATGAGAGGAAACAGCAATGTGTTTTCCCCCCTGACCGGCACACTCTGCCTGGCATCCAGCGACATTTCTGATGCCTGGTAATTCGTAATTCAGCTTGTTTTACTGTATAATCCCTGACTCTCACTGTGGTGCCAACCAGCATAGCTCCACCTGTACACATCGCACACCTTTATCCCGCTCAAAATGCAGTCTTACCATCACCAGAGCCACCACCGCCCCCCTATGCTGATCTCCACCTGAACTGGCCCATTTCCTGCCGTGCAATTACAAGGCTGTCTCTTTTAAATCATTCAGATTTGGCATTCGCGATCGGTTTGTTCGGTTATACGTGGGCCCGTTCTGTCCGCTCTTGGAAGGCAGCTGATCGGAGTAGGGAGGCCCCTCACTCGCGCTCCTGTTCACCGGGGAGATGTGCCAGGTAGGTTCCAGCTGGCTCGGTATCTGCAGCGTTGGTCTGCTTTTCGGCTGAGGCTCCTGCCGCGCATTGCTGCTGCCGCTGCTGGAGCTTTGACTCATGGGGTGAATTCGCACTTCAGAAAAAGCAGCTTTGGCTGGCTGACTTGGTAGGGGCTGGAAGCGAGGCTCAGCAGGGACAGGATGATTTGAAGAGGAGAGGTGTAAGAGCTTTCGGAGAGATTTTAATGGCTGGCTCTGAAAGACACAGGGAAAAGCACTTGACTTTCTGCTCTCCACCTTATCCGACTTCCTGTAACAAAACTGTCATATCCTAAACTGAACATCTGGAACTTCACAGGACTTCCTCACTTTTAATTTGTATTTTTTGGGAATATTTCATTCAAAGCTATGACTACACACCTGAGAAAACGTCTCCTCATTATGATTCGATCTGTTAGCTACCTGAAAAGATGGAATCTTTTCTCTATCGGGAAAAACAAATGTTCCCATCAATTATTTTAACCTTGTTTCCTATGAAAACAGAGGCATAGACAATTGCATTAGCTGTCCGCCCGTCACTACTCCTGCTACTAGCTTTAGAACCTCAGCCACATTTTATGAGGCACAGATATCAGAAATACAGAATTCCTAAAAATTTTGTGAACATCAGTTAGGGGTTAGAGCGGCTCCTGCACTGAAATAAGGGCTGGCAGAACTCAGCAGCTAGGTATTCTGTTTGCCAGCAGCCGAGTGATAAGCTGCTCTAGTCCCTCACAGCTTCTTTAACTGGTGAGCAGGTTGAAGGAAAATGGAGATGTGGGGTTATTGAAATGGCTAGCAAAAGCCTGGGGAAGCCTGAGTACATAAAGTGGTACGAAAACAGCCTCATTAAATTCCACAGCTCCCGGAGAAACTTGCTTCTTCAAACAGCGCAGCTACAACGAAACCTCTTCTTCACTTTTCAGTGTTGTAATGGCAACACAGCACGGCACTGAAGCTCCCTCCAAAACCCTGCCCCCCAAGCTGTTTTTAGACCTGGAGAAAATAAAGTTGCATTAGCGCAGTGCTATGCTCCAAGAATGTAACCTGCTTAAACTGCAGTCTGTGCCAGCTGAGGCACAGCCGCACCGTAACGTGGTCACGATGCTCTGGTGACCCCCACCAAGGATCAAACCGTGTCAAGTAGCGGTGCGTCCTCAGGATGTACCATTCCTTGCAGAGCTAACTTGAGGGCTTTCCTACAGCGCTGCACAGCTACCACAGACATGCACTGAAACGTTGCTTGCCTCTAAGGCAAAAACAGAACCTGTATTTTGAAAGGCTCAGAGACTGACAGAGGGACATTTAGTCTCTCTTCTTTTCCTTGTCATTCATGTCTAGATTTTCAAAGAATTATGCAGGACTGCAGGCACATGATTTCTCACATTCCATGAGCGGGGAATGAGGAGGTTGGGAAATAATGTCAAATGCAATTTTTCTGTTCACCAGAGAAAAAGCTGTCAAGATACCTCAGTGATGTTAAAATACAGGGAATTGATAATGCCACTTACATGAGGCTGGATTTCTGTCATCTTCTCAGGATGCCAATCCTTCTGCCTGCTGCTCTGGTGATTAGAAGAATGAATGGCTTTCTGTAATGCCATAAGATCCTGACCATCACTGCTAGGCATCTGCAACAACATATTAGATACTGCTTTCCTAATATATTCTTAAGAAAAGCTGTAAATCACTTCCCCCAGTTAATTGCAGAACGTAAGTGAAGCCCATTACTGCAGCAGAATTGCAATGACCTTTCAATATTTTTCCCCATAGTAAGAGCAAGTGGCTGTGGATATCATGCAGATTTGCTATATATACCCTTAGCCCTTAAAGCATTCGCATGCTGTTAGTGTTATTTGCTGTAAGAAAGAGCAGTTAAACAAGGCTGCAATAAATAATAAAAAAAAAATAAAAATTGTTGAGCCTCATCTTCATTTAAAAAGCATTCCATACTGCAGTTAAGACCATGGATCAGTTCTTTAAATTTATTCCTGAGTGAAGCAGACCAAAATTTGTCTAAGCTGATGTCTGGCTGATTTTGCCATCACAAAACCAAGAACCTGGCCTTGCCCATCTTTCTCCTCCTCCGCAAATATCCCAAACAAAAGCAAAAATTAGGAAACTCCTCACTACCTCCCCCAACAAGCTGAAAATCCAAAAAAATTTATGGCAGAAGGATAATTTAAAACCTATATGTAGAGTTTTATCTGATTTCAAGAATTCTAAGCAAAAAAGGACAGTTAAATTTTAACCTATTTTTAATGCAAGCTGTCTTTTATCATGAACAATCAGGACAAACAAAAATACAGCAGAGGCATGAGCTAAAATTTAGTTTTCAGATCATCTGTTGTTAACATTTGATTAATTAAATTTGTATATAAAGGAGCAGTTTGCATAAAAAATGTATTTCCAGTATAGCTATAAAACAAACCAGGTTATTTTTTTTTCCAGACTGAAACAGAATGAGACAGTTTAATTTTAAACATATGTGACTTCACAACTATTTTCCTCCTTCAGTCTTAGCCCCAGGGCTCATTCTCTCTGGAACTGCGTATGTTACATTTTCAGTATATGAAATACTAAAAAAAAAATTTTTTTAGGCACAATCTATTTCAACAGAACTGCCAATTTTACTTAAATTTATCGAACTGGCCCAAGATACTTAACTGGCATGAAGAGAAAGTGATCCCATGAAAATAAAACACATGCTGCTGTAGTCAGTAAAACAAGTTTACTGGAGCATTTTACAGTGCTACTGTACTTAAAAATTAATACCATGGGTAGAGTGACTACAGGAAGCTTTTTCAAAGAAGAACTATGCTTTAAATTATTCTTTGAATTAAAAAGAGGAAAGAGGGATTTCTTGATGCTTGGATTCTCCCCGTTGGTTGAGTCTGTCTGCAATATAAGATACAAACACTAAATGCATAGTATTTCAATTCAAGAGATCTGTCCTTACTATATTAATTCCTTTTCTTTTTCTTTTTTTTTTTTTTTTAATTCTGACAATATATGGTATTAATCCTATAATTTGCTTTGGGAAAATACAACAGTGGTTGAACAAAAAAAGCATAAGGAACAAATTCAAGAAACTCAATGCATAGAAAGCATGTAAAAAGAGATCAGTACACCTATTCTTATATCCATGTTCATTAGGAATGCAGAGTGCATTGCAAAGGCTTTTGGAAACAACTGGTATGTCTTGTTGACTTTACTGAGCTTTGGATCAAATCCTGTAATTCTGGCAATCATTTGTTACTTCTGATAATGACCTAAAGCTGTATGACATTTCTTATTTTTCTATAAATAAAATATCAAAGATAGGCTAGCAATAATAGCGATTGGTTTTAGAATAAGCAGCTGATAGTTATCTCTAGAAGAAATAAAAGTATTCTATTTTTAACTTGTAAAAAGAGGTAGGGCTCCAAGATGAATTACTGCAGTTCTGACAAACATATGCCTTCAATAACTTCACGTCTAACTGCAAGGGCACTGGCTGTTTTAATTTCTGCAACACGATCAAAGAGCATACCAATGGATGCATAAACAAGAAAGAGAACTATCAAGTATTAAAATTATGAGTGGGACTATTTCTCCCCTGCTCAGGTACAAACAAGCACAGGACACATATGCTGTGTCTAGCATTATTCTGCCTACCGAAAGAAAACTTTATAATACAATAAAACGATTATATGACTAAAGAGAACGATGGGTGCGCTACCAAAAGCAAGGGTTTTCAAACAGCTTTCTCAGCTTCTAGGTTCCATCCAAGTTAACGAAAGAGAGTCACTAATTAGCATAGCTTGCTTAGGAACTCCTATGGTCAGAGGAATTTCCTGTTTGAAGTTCAGCAAATCAAAAAGGAATCAAAGTATCACTAGGAGAAACGCTCACCTGCAACTGTTTTTTCCAAAGCAGGTAACTTCTTCGGACCCATAGCTTGCAATATGTGCCAAAATCTGCAAAACTCGGGCTCCTCTGAAGATAGCGCCTATCGACACTGTGCACAACCCTCATGGATATCAAATAGTTTGGTGGCAGATGACAGAAAAAACTGAGACTCTAGCAATCCTCAAAACTTTTTGCTACCTTACTGAAAGACTCCAAACAAGATGAAGAGGAGAATGGGCAAGAACAGCTCTGCAAAAACAATATTGCAGAGAATTCCCAGAGCAGGCAGCAACGATTATTATCCCATGAGGAACTGCACCTGGAGAACTCTAGGGAAAATGATTAATGGGAACAACTCTGCAGGAGGAAGCATCAGGAACTGGGATCAGTTCTGGGCTATTAGAGATTTTGAGAATGACATTATTAAGAAGATGTCTTCAATCCAATTTCAGATATCTTTTATGACTCTTAAGATGGTCACCAACAAAACGAGACTTGCCAAAGGATATCAGAAGTAAATACTAGCTAGCGGGTGTGATATTATCACTCTCTTAACAAACTCTAATTCTATGACATGCTTCTCAGCATCGTGACAGTTCTCCGGTCCAGTTTGTTATTTGCTGCAGAAAGTCTGTGTCAGAGTAAGTAAGCAGAATTACATACTTCTAGGACTCCATAAGAATTATAAGCCCCAGAAAAAAACTTGGGTAGTCCCAAGCTATATGTTAGATTTTTAATATGAATTCATAGAAAACATTATTCATGTAGTTGATGAGCTAATATTACAGTGCTGTTAACAGCTTTTACTACTGAAGTCAAACGTGGTGCTGAACTAAGGTTGTAATTTTTGTTTGGCTGGAAGATCCTAACGAACATCCCAATGTTCATTAGGTAGATGTCCTCAACTAACAGATGAAGAACAAGGACCAGTGTCTGAACCAGACACTTGTACAAACATCAGTGGGTACAGTCTATCCCTAGATACTGCCCTGTTAAAAAGCTGTAAGTAGAAACAAAGAGGTTTTTCAGTCTCTCGTTGGGTCCAACAATCAAGTTGATGTCAGCAAGTTTCTAGCTGAGGATAGAAGAGTTTTATCACTATCTTATTTCACTATTTATTGATCTTCCTGTGAGATACTAGCTCTAACTACCCAACATAATTTTCCCTTATGCAAAAGCGCTCTCTCTCCCCCTTTATCCCTCTTCTAAAGAGTGAGAAGAAACAGGAGTAAGGAGTACGTATAAACCTGTCCTGTCTTGTAACCAGTGATGTCTTTGGTAGCTACAGACCAAGGTACTTGTGATTTAGATGTTTTGGAAAGTGATGGATTTTGAGATGCAACACAATCCAGCCTGTATTTCCTTCACACAGTTTAATCTGGAAGTAGGTGATACACCGTCTATCAGCTAGGCTTTTAAAGTGTTCCTTCCCACTGCATCTGAATGGCTGGAATCAGAGTAGATTAGAGCAGTGCAAATTCAACACGTTTGGTGGGGGTTTTTTTGGGTTTTTTTTTTTTTTTTTCCCTTTGGAAACACATCATTGCAACCAATGGCCTTAGGTATGCTAATCCCAGAGTTATAATCTAGGTATTTTGTTCAGCTGTGTAATGCAAATGATCATATTTGAACTGGGTATGCGTATCAGTATGAACAAGTTCAGAAGGAGAGGTAGATGCCACTATTCTAAAACCTGCCCAGCAGGAAGGCAAGGTGAGTTTCTGAGTGCTAGTTAACACACACATGCACATGTTCCATACAGCTCAAAAAAACTTAAAAAAAAAAAAAAAAAAGAAAGAATAAAACCCGATAATCACTCTTCTCCCCCAATTTTCATCAGATCGAACCTCCACCAATACCCAGATATCAATATACCAAATATCATGCCACCTCACAATATTTAGTTACTCCCCTTCACCAAGAGTGAGTGTGATTTACTCCATTCTGAGAACCTTCAAAACTGTAACTGCAGTTACACTTACAGAAACATTGCAACTTTAAATAAATGAAATTGTAAATATTTTACAGTTTCCAGAACTGCCATTCTAGAATGAGATAAGATGATGTTTAGATTACTTCAGTCCTTAGGGAGATTTTCATCATAAAACGTTGTGAGATGTTAATATACCACTGCTCTCTGATAAAAGAAAGTTCTTTCTCCCTCCCAAAAACTAGACAAAAACGTGAAAATGTACAAAAGACAGCAAAGGCTTATACCGAATACCTAAAGCCACAATCCATTACCCCAGTAAAACATAAAATGTTAACAATGGTTAAAACACATCATCCTTACTCCCGCCATGGGGTGCCACAAGAAGATGGATGCTGTTATCAAGACATTGCCATGAAAAAGACTGGAAAGAATTCTCATATATAACAGTTTGATCTCCTAATGGGTGTCTGAAATTATTCAAGCTCTGAGGACACACAATAATGCCTTTGCTATTCTTGGAATGGTATCGCCATATCCTGTAAAAGAAATTGCTGCAACATCAGCTTAGAACTTGCATCAAAACTGGTTCTTGAAGGGTCTGAATGAAAACAAAGATGCACAGGACTAGTAAGTGAAGGCATATTCGAAAAGGCAGATAAATAAACCCTGACCAGGGAAAGAATTTGACTTTCATATAGTGAAGAGAGAATATAAAAGAACAAATAGATACATGTGGGCATAATCACAAATAATACAAAGGTACTGTACTAATCTAGTATTAAAATGGTATAATTCAACATCGATAAACATATTTTCATTTAGAAATACTGTATACTTACGGTTTGAGATTTCTTCTTTTTCTTTTTTATTGCCCTGAAAAAACCTTGCTTTTCTTTCTCCTTGAGCTGTTCTGAGTGACTGTTAAGGTTTTCAGGACTTTTCCTAAACATGAAATAAGGTATTGTAAGAGAGATGTTATTTTGGTATTACGTAAATTCTGTGTAATAATGAGATTTTATACCAAAGAATGCAAATTATCAATGAAAGCAAAAATATTCTTAATGTTTTAGCATTCATTGGTTCAAGGGTTACTATGCAAATACCGGCTAAATAGTCTTATTAAATGGGATAGGAGGAACACAGTGTTAGGGTAAAATGTTTAGCTCAAACCAGTGAATAGTTATTTAGGGAAAAGGAAGGCATGCATGTCTTTTTTTTTTTTT